>ML777831.1:1021754-1045094 GCA_009831015.1 Picea engelmannii
TCAGTCAATAGCTCAAAGATATTACAAAAACCTACAATACAAGACTGGAGAAAAAGATAAGACGTCCTATTGGGCTAGTATCCACAAGAAAGGGGAAGTTTCCAGGAAGGTTTCATCCAAGCCATGTAAGTGAGGTGATGTGGATGGGGATGTCCAGTCATGTGGGTGAAGTGAGAGCCAGGGATGCATGATGTTATCTGTGGGTGCCTTTGTAGAAGGTGAGTCATACCTATCATGGATGCAATTTTTCCAAGCCCGTTCTTGCCTTTATTCTTTTCTTTTATTTTCTTTTTCTTCTTATTTTTCTTTTTATTCAAGGGCTAACCAGGGGACACTGCCTTGGCATGGTGACCAAAGCTGACAGTGTTACCCACAAGTACTTTCACAGAGATGATAAGGTTGGCTCGTGATGAGACCCCCTTTCCCTTGGCCATGCAACCAAAGGTCACTGCCCTGGCGTGGTAACCAGATGGTGGCAATGTCATACTGTTAGGTACCCATGAACCTAATAGGTTGGCTTGTGATGAGACCCTCTATCCTCTTGACTAGGTCTTGTTTATATTTTTCGGGTCCCTCTTGTTTCTTACTGAGAGGTTTTTTATTGCCTTCTCGGGGATCCCTGGGCGAAGCATCTCGAGGTTTTATTTCTAGGATTTTATCTTTTACCAGCTGATTTTACCTTCTAGGCCTTTATCCCCTTCTTCCCACGAGATAAGGTGCAATCCTACAAACAGGTCAACCCAATGCCCGGACAAGGGGAATGGGACAAGTGAGCTGGAGATAAGATGAAATAATGGTGCTATGAGGGGAGCAGACGATGACTTTTCAAAAATCCCCAGTGGCAAACCCAGACCTATGGGCACAAGCTTGCTAAGATACCCTGCCAATCTCCCAGATCATGGTCAAGTGAGCTAATGTAAGATCCAAGCGGTTGTTAGAGATAAAAGGAATCAGATGCATATATTCAAAGGTTTTAATGATCAAAAGTGACACATACCATTATACCTGGACCAATTACCTCATGGAGCAAGAACCTCCTCTGATACAAGACCAAGCCGAAGGTGGTGGATGATGTTGCTACTGACAAGACGAATCTGATGAGAGAAGAAAAGGATGGGCCCTCCAGGGCTATGATCGGGTCAATCCTGCTCTCGGTACTCCATGTCTAGGAACTGTGGGCCTCTCCATGTCTAGGAACTGTGGGCCTTGAGACATGATCTCTTGATTATCCCATGAAATCAAGGATAACAGGGACGATTTTCGATAACATTCACGGGTAGAGAAAATATTTTAGAAGTCAAATTTGGAATTCAACGAAAACACAAAACGTCTAGGGCAAAATTGATGGCAAAAACAGTGGAAAAAACGTGTATATGGCTTGTGGGTAGCTACTGAACGCCCTGACAACCCCATACTTTGATAACAAATCCATCTATGATTTACGGGCGAAGGGAAATGCCCCAACAAATCTATAATGTGCCCAACGACTCCAAAACGAAATTAGAAACCCCCAAATAAATAGAAACAACTTAGGAAGGACAGTCGTAGATTTGCAACTTATGAATCAATATACGGGTGTGGTTAAAGAGCTCTTAGTCTGGTTTAATGACCCATGGGGACCATATTAATATAAAACGAGCTCAAACCAAATGACAGGAGTTCTCGTTGCTAAACCATACACAGACAACCATTAACTTGCAGTGCACGCTGTTTACCATTCATAAACAAATACAACCATAACAATCATCACAAATAAACTCAAAATTTACCCTAGAAACCCAAACGGGAAAGCCAACATTATTTTGGCTTCGACCAGGCTCTTTATTATTTAGCAATGGGCAAGTTATTGGCTCTCTATGCTCCTCAATGAAATATGGGAAGCCTCTTTACATCACTCATAGCCAAAGAACCATTTTATCATTATGAGGAAACATAATATAGAGGATTGAGTCGACCAGGAGGATAGTTGGATGGTTAGGCATCCCCAATGCTTCAACTTCTCTCCAGTTCATTTCTAATTCTTTTCTTTGTTTGTTTGTCTTTTCTCCCACATGGAAAAGGTCTTATGAACATCTCATTATTTCCTTTTACACAATAATATACTGCCTGACTTTATATACATTACATACAAAATCGGACATCAATCATGATGGCATGGGGCTCTTCACTCCAACAAGTTGATCTCCTTTGTCTTCCATAGCCTTAACAATGCATGTATTGATCATCCTAGAGCCAACGCCGATAGCCAATTGTTCTTTTCGAATCAAACCTTCCCATTGGGAGGCTTTTGGTCCACAAAAGTTGTTAAGGATAGATGAGGAAATTTGCTTGCAATCTAGTTCCTCTCATACCACTTTGCTTTCCTTGCACTATGTCCCTTCAGACCAATATTCCATATTTCTTGTTGTCTTCTACAAGTTGTCCACTCCTTGTGTTGTAGAAATGTGTCTTCCTTCAACTCCTCAAGACCATGAGGTGCAAGATCTTCCACAGTGGGAAGAACCTGATGTTCTTCCTCTTCATCATACATGGAAGGTTTGAACAACTTCATATATTCCACGTTCACCACTAAGTTGATCTGCATGTAAGGTGGAAGTTTCAGCCTGAAGGCATTCTCATTCACTTGTTCAATGATCTCAAATGGTACATATCTAAGGGGCTTGAGTTTCTTTGATGCTCCTTACAGTTGTTCCCTACAGAGATCTTAGCTTTGTCCTTGTGTTTATTTATGGCATAAGATTTTCCATCCTTGACTAGCCTATTTATGGTATGGATGTGGATGATATTGAGTCTCCAACCCAAGCTTCTCAACCATTTGCATAGAGATCAAGTTGGATTGTGAACCAGGATCAAGAAAACAATCCACCTTGTTCTGTTTCATGTGGATTTCAATGTTGAAAAGTTTACTTGTTGCCTTCTCCTCCTTGTGACTGCAACTAACTAATGTTACCTATTTTTGAATATTAGTGCAGTTAATTTTCCCTTCTAGGTCTGAGGTGTTATCCACCCATTCCTCAGCATACACTGATATCAATGCTTTCTTCTTCCTTTTCCAAAAATATTTGGGGCACTTCTCAAGGTCTAATTTCCAACAATTCTCCTTAGTGTGTCCCTTCCAATCGCATCCTTTACATTGTTGGATGGAAGGTTTTTCTTCTACTATTACTTCCACGATCTTCTTCTCATTCCACTTCTTCTTGTTTTTCCTCTTTCTCTACTGTGCTTGTGGTTCTACTAGCATGTGAGTAGTTTATGGCTTCCACTTGTCTCCCTCAAGGTATTGTGCTTAAATATTGACCTCATCAATTGTCTTTGGTCTAAATAACATCAGTTGTCTATGAATCTGAGGTAACAATGCCCCCAAATACTCGAATAACATGTCTAGACTTTTGAAAGGTACCCCATCTAGATTGCTCTCTTCCTAAACTTTGTCATGAACTCCTGCACTAATTGTCCTTGTCTCTGCCTGAAGTAATTCCATACTATTTATTGTTGTTCCTCATATCCTATTGGATAAAACGAATATTTGATCATGTCCTTCAACGCCTCCCAATCAATCATTGGTGGCTCATTTCCTAGTTATTTGCTCACTGCATCACTCTCCCACCATGTCAGAGCATGGCCTTCAAGCTTCAACTGAGCAAAAGAAATCTTTTGTTTTCCAGTTACTGGATGCTATCAAGCCACTGGTTTAGCTTGATAGCATCCACTTCCCTAGTATATGGCTTTATCTCCACCTTGGCCTCCACATGGAAAGGTACCTATGTCTTGTTGTAGATGCACTTTCCCATATCTAGCTTAGTCTTATGCTCTGTCTCTAGCTTATTTTCTTCCTTCTTGGGGCCTACATGACAAGTCTTTGTTGATGATCTTTCCTTTCTCTTCACTACTAATAGTTGTGACACCATTGATGTCAACGTGGCCAAACTCTGCTCAAATTGATCCAAACTGGCCCTAGGGTCTTCTTGTTCTTCTCCTTCATAATGTTCCCCTGACATTCTTGATGCTCTACTTCTCTCTATCCCTAGAAACAACTCTCATCCACTTCTTTTGTAATCATTAAGGGTACTTACCATACAAGTCTCATCAGATACATTCACACATATGCTCTGATACCATTTGATCTGTAAACGAGAGGATTATAACCTATTTGTCTCACCAACATGGAAATATCTATAAAACAGATACAACCTTAGCTCTTTAGAAGATGTAAAAGACTCGACCATCCAAGCCACAAGTTGAGTCGGTTCAGATAACAATGAAGTCAACTACCTCGAATTCGATTTGGGAAACAAGTCGAAAGGAAGATAGGTTGAGTTGGAGGAAAGTTGGCTTGTCCAAGTCGAGTCAGATGAAATTCGGCTCGACCAACGGAACTGAATCGACCAAAGGAAAACCCCATCTAACCGTGGGTGGATCTAGTCGACTAGGAATTGTTGTTAGTCGAATAAGGAATGGAAAGCCTAGTCAACGTGGGTCAACCTGTGATTAAAGAAATCAATTAAAAGGTGGATTTGGTGGCCAAATGTGAAGGGAAACCTTTTACAAATCAAAATTGTTAACCAACAACTGAGAGGAAAGTATGAGGGGTGAATTTGATCACCAACGACATAAGAAAATGTTTTGGGACGATTTTGGGTAACCCACAATGCAAAAAAATGTATGGAAGTTAGTTGTGACATTCATGGGTAGATAAAATGTTTTAGAAGTTGAGTTCGTCATTAAATGACAATGGGAAATGTCTAGGGTGAAATTGATAGCAAACAAAGTGGAAAAAACATGTATATGGATTGTGGGTAGCTACTGAGTGCCTTGACAAACCCAGAATTTGATATCTAATACATCTATGATTTACGGGCAAAGGGAAACGCCCCAATAAGTCGATAATGTGCCTAACAATTCCAAAATGAAATTAGAAACCCCCAGATAAATAGCAACGGCTCAGGAAGGAGGGTCTTTGATTTTCAACTTCTGAATCAATGTATGGGTGTGGTTAAAGAGTTGTTGGTCTGGTTTACTAACCCACAAGGAACATATTAATATAAAACGATCTAAAACCAAATGACATGGAATTCTCGTTGCTAAACCATACACAAAAAACTATTAACTTATAGTGCACACCATTTATCATTTATAAACAAATACAACCACAAAAATAATCACACTTAAACTCAGAATTTGCCCTGGAAACCCAAACGAGAAAACCAACATTCTTTTGTCTTCAACCAGGCTCTTTATTATTCAGCAATGGGAAAGTTGCAAGCTCTCTGGTTCATCTCTATGCTCCTCAATGATATCTTAGTAGCCTATTTACATCATTCACAACCAAAGAACCCTTTTCTCATCACGAGGAAACATAATATAGAGGATTGAGTCGACCAGGAGGATAGTTGGATGGTTAGGTGTCCCCAATGCTTCAACTTCTCTCCAGACTGTTTCTCCTTCTTTTCTTTGTTTGTTTGTCTTTTCTCCTACGTGGAAAAGGTCTTATAAACATCTCATTATTTCCTTTTATACAATAATATACTTCCCGACTTTACATACATTACATACAAAATTAGACATCAATCATGATGGCATGGGGCCCTTCATGCCAACAAGTCGATCTCCTTTGTCATCCATAGCATTAAACAATGTCATTGTTGATCATCTTAGAGCCTGCATCGATATCCAATTGTTATTGTCAGATCCAATTTGGATCACTCTCCCTTGTACTTGCTTTATTTTCGTACCGGAGAAACGATACCAAGACAACCTCACCTTCTAGTTGGGTTTTCTCCCATTCCATGAGCAAAACTTTGTGTTATTTTGTGGATGGTGTGTGATTTTATTTTACTGTTCCCTATTTTTCGCATTTCAAATATTTCATGCATAAACAGAAATTCAGTAAATAAATATTCTGGAATCTAAAGGAATTTAATCTTCATAATGTAGATTTATATTTTATTTATCAGATTTGTTGTGATGAACCTCTAGCGGAATATCTGCAACAATTTACAGATCATATAGGTATCATAGTAGGTTTTCATGGGATATTTGTGGAAAGTTGCAAATATCTAGAAATTGGTTTAAGAATAAAGTCGTAGCCATGGCCAACGAATCTATTCATAAAAACCCTCAAGATATGACAAAGGAGATATGTGCGAGGCTAGAAGAGCAAGTCGTTGACATATCTCACAATATGTCCTTCCTCATGGTAGCTCTAGCAAACAAGCTCGAACCATTTAGAAAAATTGGAGGCTCAAACTCAAAGATAAGATCAGATGGGCAATTGGGAGATAATGAAGACCCAAAAAGGGAGTCGCGAAAATAACTTGAGAAAGAGCAGTTGAGTTCCAATGCCATAAACCCCTCACAGACCCTATTCAAGGTGGAAGTCAAAGTGGCCACAAAGCCATACCAAGGTGAGATCGATGCATAAAATTGAATCATTGGTTGCAGCAACTAGAAGTTTATTTCAACGTTGACCATATAGATGAGGAGAAAATTATATCATTTTTCAGACTGAAGTTAGAGGGCCATGCTTTAACCTTGTGGGAAATTCACATGGAGACACTTAGGTTGGAGGGTGATCCACTAGTAACTAAGTGGGATGATTTCAAAAGCCTCATTAAGTCTTAGTTCTATCATATTGGGTATGTAGAGGACCAATGGATACGGTGGCACTACTTCGGGCAGAAGCAAGGGGAAAGTTTACAGGAGTACACCACCAAGTTTAGAAAGATGGCCATAATGTTGGGTATCTCTCCCAAGAACCTAAATGTACTCTTGAAGTATGTAGGGGGTATGCATAGCCATCTACGAAAGCAAATGATGCATTTCAAAAAAAGGATAGTGGATGAGGCATGTGCACAGGCACAGTATATGGAAAACAGAGGCCACAAGAAAGGGAAACTAAAAATATCCAAGTAGAAAGAGAACCAAGAAGCTTCTAAGGGAAGGAAGAAGAAGTGGAAAGGGGGAAAGGATAAGAATATAGTATCCATTGCACATCAGTGCAAGGATCCCAACAACGATTGCAACAATTGTAATATTGATGGTCATACTGAGGAAAAGTGTTGGAAACTACATCCAAAGTTGAACCTAAAGAACCACAAGAAGGAAGCAAAGAAAAAGAATCTTCTAGCCATAGATTTGAGCAACCAAGTTGAAAGTATCTTAGATGTGGATGAGAAGATTGTCTGCACATCAATGTAGAAGGAGGTGAATTTGAGTAGCCCTCAACACCGGGAAGAGAAGGAGATGAATAAACTCTTCCACATCAAGATTCAGGTCAAGAAGACCAATATAGATGATATGTTCAACTTCGATTCACAAGCTAATCTCATAGCAACGGATCTAGTCTACAAGCTTGGATTGGAGGTTCATGATCATCCTAGCCCATATCCATTAGCATGGGTAAACAAATATGCATAGATCAAGGTAATGAAATAGTGTAAGACTAAATTTTCTATAAGTGTTGATTTTATTGATGAAGTGGAATTGGATGTAGTACCCCTTGACGTATGTGGAGTAGTGTTTGGAAGCCCCTACATGTATACGAGGGATGCAATCTTCATGTGGAGAGTCAAATAGTATTGAATAATCAAGGATGAGAATTTCTACATCATAAACGTGCATAAAGGAAATTCAAATATCTCACTAGTAAGTGTTAACCATGTAACATTCCCCCATCTTAACCGAGGAACATTATTAAGAAGAATACACATAAATTCAAAATTTTACTGCTAGCTAAATTCATCTAGCTTACCAGCTAAGAAGTATAAATAGATTTAACCATTATGATACCAATAACTTAATGTGTCTAAAACATATTGAATTAAAAATGAATGCAACTAATTAACTCATTACGTCAACATATAACTCATTCCCATTCACAAAGTAAAAATGCACAACAATTAAACTCATAAATTAACTTAGGAAATAGATAAACACTTATGCAACTAGCTTGTTGGGACAGATGTTCCACCCAACCATAGACTTGTTTTTCTAAATCTCAACAAGAAGTCACCCCCGAGTTGGGGCTAGGAATCCACAAGAAAAGATTGTGTCTCACTCCCCACTCATAGCACAAATATTCCCACAACCCATTGTCATTCTCCTACAGATATCCTGAATTTCCTCCAAATCTCTTCCTCTTGACCTTCCCAACCCAAGGAATGTACCCCTTCACTGCTCTCGGTCCATCGAGTGTCTCATTCATTTATCAGGGTCTCTCTAGCACAAGTAACTAGGAATATCACTATTGGGAACTCGGGGGAACTCACTGCCAAGAAAACTACCAAGAAAACAATAACATCAAGCTTGTAGCTCTAGTGCAACTCGCATAGGATTTCACTCTTCAGGCCTAACAACCTAATTCTTTTGAAAGAATGACAACTTTTTTCTTCAGTCTCTAGCTCAAAAAATGCTCTAGAATTCTCCCAGCCTTGTTGCTCCACCTCCAATGTTATTCCTCCATGTTCTTTGCTTGTTGTTCATGCAAAAACATACCTGTAAAAAATGCCCTCTTTGACCATACGAATTTTATTTTCCCCAAGTCAGTTGACTGCTCACTCTGCCTAATGTTGATTTTATTTCAGCCCCATGCTCCCCAATAACTATGGTTTGTGACTTTCTACACCCACCCTCTTACATGAGTTTAATGATTTATCTCTCATACACTTAAACAAAAAATAGAAGGTTCTCCCCAAAGAATAATAAAATTCAGAAATTTGAGTTTGGATTAATACTCATAAATAATTCCCCCTTGGACCCCTCTTAGACACTTCCCCCTCTTGTGGAAAACTCAACCCCCATATATGTCCATGTCCCATAGTAGTTGGTATCACATTTTATTTATTTAAAAATAGAAATACAATTCACATATTACATCGCTTGGCCATAGCTACATTTCATTATATCTACATTAAACATTAATTAAATTGGAGATTATAGTGGGGATGTTACATGCCCCCTCCTCTACAATTGTGCATTGTCCTCGGTGCACAACACCATGCCTAAATAGATATACAAATTTACATCACAATACTTAGAAAATAAAAATTATGCATTTTCACAACTCCAACAATAGTTCCAACCATAATCTCTTATTTTTCTCAACCTATTGACCTAAGGAATGTGCCCCCTTCACTATTCTTGGTCCATGGAGTTGCACTTATTTTATCATGGCTATAAGCGCAGGTGGCCAAGAACCCTGAGATGTGGTTTCAGAATCTAGTTGCCCAAAAACAGAGTTTGGCATTTGTAGCTTCTATTTTCATCAAAATTGTAAAAAATTCATGGGTATTCGTCCTACATAGTTTCTTTGTGCTCCCATGTGGCGTCTCCGGGACCGTAACAGGTCCATTGAATCTTTACTGGCCCTATGGATTTGTTCCTAAGCACTTTGAATTTCTGGTCCATGATGCATACTAGTTCCACCTAAAAATCCCCTTCGTACTCCACCTGGATCACAATCTAATCAATTATGTGGTTAGAGTCAGGAAAATATTTCTTTAATAATGACACATGAAATACATCACGCACTCTGATGGATGTAGACAATGCTAGCATGTATGCAATTGGCCCTATCTTCTCTGAGATTTCAAAAATCCCATAATATCTCACTGCCAACTTTGGGTAGCAACCCAATATTAGTGAACTTCTATTCTCTTTCACTTTCAAGACTACATGTTTGCCCACTTTAAAATCTCTTAAAACTTATTCTTGTCTGGACAACTTTTTTTCATGTTCTGGGCATATTTTAAATTCTGCCTAATCTTTGTCATGTGCTCTTCCATTTCCTTCAAGAAATATGTCCCAATGATATGTTTGTCTACTGGATTATCCCAACTCACCCGTGTGTTACTCTTCCTGCCATACAATGCTTCAGATGGGATCATTTTTAATGAGGAATGATACCCATTATTGTAATAAAACTCTACTAAGTGGATGTAGTCTTCCCACTTTGGTGGTTGGTTGATCACATACATTCTAAGCATGTCTTCAATGATTTTGTTGGTCCTCTCTATTTCTCATATGAATTTGGGTGATATGTTGTACTCGGATTTAAATTAATCCCAAATCCTTTGAACAAACCTTTCCAAAAATTTGATGTGAATTTTTTATCTCTATCTAAAACAATTACCTTGGGAACTCCATGTAACCTAGCAACTTCCTTCATGTAGATATTTGCAATATTTGTTTCCTTGTGTGTAGTCTTCACGAGAATAAAATGTGCAACCTTCGTCAATTTGTCCACCGCCACCATGATGGAATCATGTGCTTCAATTAACTAGGAAAATTTGTAACAAAATCAATTGTAACCACTTCTCATTTCCACTCAAGAATGGGAAATGGTTGTAGCGACCCTGCTAGATGTCAATGTTCAATCTTTACCTTCTGATACTCTAGGCATCTAGCTATATAATTAGCCACTTCTTTCTTCATTCCAGGCCAAAAATATTGGCTTCTTACAACCACAATTGAGTTATGATATCTTAGGAGCCCAACATATGGCACATTGTGCATTTCCCTCAGCACTATGCTTTCCAGCTCACTGGAATTTGGCACATACATTTTCCCTCTGTGCGTGAGTATTTCATCCCTTTTCAGCTCATAAGAATTAAATTTGTGTTATAAATTGCCTTGTTGTAATGTTTCTTTTATTTTTAGATATTGTTGATCTGAATTTGGAGCCTCTAAAATTATGTCTTTTAAATATGATATGTACATGTTGATGGCTGCCATATGCATCTCATGTGCTCTTTTGTTGAGTGCGTTGGCCACCTGATTTTCCTTGCCTTTGATATGTTTAATTTCAAAGTCATATTCACTAAAAAATTCAAGCCATCTAGTTTGTCTAGCATTTAATGTTGGTTGTCCAAACAAATATTTCAGACCACAGTGTTCTATCCTTAGCTCAAATATTCAACCCATGAGGTAATGTCTCCACTTTTTTAGTGCATGTATGATTATTGTAGTTCCAATTCATGTGTGGCATAATTCATCTCATGCTCTTTTAACTTTTGAGACTCATAGCATACCACATAATCTTTTTGAGTGAGGACTCCATCAAGGCCTTCCTTGCATGCATCCACACAAAAAAATCTTTGTCGAGATTTGCAATTTTCAAGACTGGGAAACTTGTCAAAATATCCTTCAAATCCTGAAAAACTTGCTTCACATTTGGGAGTCCATTCAAATTTCTCTCCCTTCTTTTGCAAAGAAGTGATTAGGCTTGCAATCTTCGAAAATCCTTTTATGAATATTTGGTAATAACCGGCAAGACCCATGAAATATCTGACTTCTATCACATTTCTTGGCACTGACCAACCTCTAATGGCTTCTATCTTCTCAGGATCAACTGTTATCGCATCGGCTGAAATAATAAGCCCCAAGTAGTGAATCATTTTTTGATAAAAGATGCACTTACTTAGCTTAGCATACAATTTACGCTTCTTAAAACTTGCAACACCACTCTTAAATGTTGCTCATGTTCCTCTTATGTCGTTTATTAGATGAGTATATCATCTAGGAACACAATTACAAACTTGTTCAGGTATTTCCTGAGCACTCCATTCATCAGGCACATGAAAATAGTTGGGGCATTTGATAGCCCAAATGAAACCACCGTAAATTCATAATTCCCATACCTTGTTTTGAACATTTTCTTGTTGACATCTTCTTATTTTATCCTCACTTGATGATAACCTGACCTCAAGTCGTTCTTGGAAAATATTCTTTCTACTTTTAGTTGGTCAAATAGATCATCAATCCTTGGTAAAGGATAATTGTTCTCTATGGTGACCTTATTCAACTGTCTAAAATCAATACATGACCTTAAGGTTCCATATTTATGCTTCACAAAAATAATCGAGGCTCCCTAAGGTGACACACTTGGGTGTATATACTCGTTCTTCAAAAGTTCTTCAAGTTGCATCTACAACTCTTTCAATTCTAGTGTGCCCATTGTGTAAGGTATCTTGGACACTGGGGCAACTCGACAACTCCTAGCACCAAATAAATAGAGAAATCAATGTCCCTCTTTGGTGGAAATCCCGTTATTTCCTCAAAAACATCTTCAAAATCCTTCAAGAATCGATGGTATTCAATGCTTTCCATTTTATCTTTGGCTTCCTCTTCCATGTGGGCTACAAAAATATGGCATCCCTTCCTGAAATTGTTTTTCAGTTGCTTGGCTGAAATTTCTCAAACAACTACAACTCTTGGAATGCCTTGGATTTTTCCTTATTTCCCTCCCTCATCAAGAAAAGTGATTTTATTGTTTAAACAATCTAGGACAACATCATGTTTATCCAACCAATCCATCCCAATTAGACAATCATATGAACCCAATGGTATGATGTTCACATCTACCTTTGTGCTAATTTCATTCATGTCTATTGGGAAATCTTTAAACAACTCATCAATTTTCCTCTCTTAGCCCATGTGGCCAACTAAGCTAACCAAGATTTCTCATGCTTACTTCTTTGCAAGTGAAATATTTCAACAATGTTAGATTTTATGTGACTATGGCTAGCTCCATAATCAATTAAAATTGTTATGGGATGATTATCGATCTTACCTTCCACTTCTATCACGAAGGATTGATATTTTGCTTTCTTGTTTTCCAAGGCCACATAAATCCTTGGCATGTTTCATCCCATGTCTCCAATTGTTTCAGCCTTCTGAATGTTGTGGACAGTCCCCATTCTTTCTCCTTTATGAGGGAAATCCCTATATAAGTTATTTCCCTCACATCCCTAACACTGTACAAGCTATTGTCTTAACCTTTTTCCAAATAAATTTTCCATCCCGGGCTCATTTTGGGTTTACTATCCTTGTTGATTTACTTGGGAGTTGTTATTGAAAAAGGGTGGCTTAAAACCTTTTATGCCTTTTATCCTTTTTTCCTTTCATCTTGTCATTCCAAGATTTTTGGAACACTGGCCTTCCTCTTCTCTACTCATAAAGATGTTTTTTCTCTCCTTATGGATTCCTCCAAAGTCCCAGGGTTATCATAGTGTATCTTGTCACTATAGAAGGAAGGTTACCCACTCATAAATCTTTGGATTTTGACCTTTTCATTCTTTATGAAGTCAACATACTTCAACAACTCAAAGAACCTCTTCTCATATTCATCCATTGTCATGTTTCCCAACTTGAGTTCAAATAACTCTTTCACATTCCTCTCATAGTAATCCTCAAACATATTTCTCCTAGAAATATCCATTGAACTGCCTCCATGAGACCTTCCTCTCATCAAGGTGCTTGGTTTTCTTAAGCCGGTCCCACCACATCATTTCCTTTCCTTTCAAATAGTAGGTTGCAATTTTTGTTTCTACCCTAGAGGGATAATCATGCAACTAGAAATATTTCTTCATTTCCAATAGCTAGCCCTCATCCTCTTCTCCCTTCTTGTGCTCACCATTGAAATTTGGTGGCTTTATTTTCCCGAGTTCACCTTGCAAGATGTCTACCTCGGGCATCCTCCTCTACCTCCTAACACAAGACATACTTGGGTTGCTTTCTAGTCCTGAGATTCCACGAGCTCTCCTAGTGAATTTATTTGTGGATTGATGACTCCTCCTCATACTTCTTGACTTTCTGTCATCCTCGTGATCATCCCTTATGCTATGGGACTTAGATGTTGTCACATGTATAGCACTATTTTATTGTTTTGTGCTAGAGTATTTATTGGCTTGCCTCTACAGCATATTCAAACTCTGTAGTATCTCTTCTTGATATTTCATAATATTCTCAGTATCTTCCCTATAGCTCTGCACTTTTCTATGCAAGTTTCTCATAGTTACAGGCTCACGCCTATCACTTATTCCATTGGACTTTGTCTCATCATTTCCCATGCTAACATGTAGCCCTATGAATTCCTCTTCATGGTTTTAGGGCCCTTGGGAATTCTCCATGAACATGGTTCTCATATAGAAAATAAAATGCCATCCTATACACCTAACTTCTGCAAGAAAATGTGCATGTAAATAATTTCCATTAGAAAAATATATAATACATATACACAGTTCTAGAAAAAGAATGCACAAATGTTTCTTCTCTTTAATGATCACCAATCATCTTCTTTTGAGTTGACTGCAATTTTTTCTTCTCAAATCAACTTTATAGATTTATATTTGTCTTCTCCTCCTCAATACCTTTCCAAAGACCATTCGTTTACCCAAATCCAAGCTTTGATCTGAAATTTATGGCCTGTGGAAGTTTTTACTATTTTCCCCTTTTTAATCTTGTATGCTACATGTGTCTTCTTTCTCTTTCTGTACATTTGTATGTACCCATATTCCAAATATGGCTTCATGGTTATATTCTATAGTTAATAATATTTCCATAAAATACTCATGTGCCCCATACTAACTTCGGAGAAATAAGTTATGCCCTCTGGAAACAAAGTGGCGCTTAATTTATGCCCTTAATTGTTCCAGCTGCAACTTTCTCGTATGAGCTCTATTATGCGTCGAGAATAGATCGTTGGAAAGATCTCACCGAGCTATTTTATTTAAGCTGAGAAAATTGTATGCACCAAAGTACATATAGTTCTTTTGATTTTGACTACCTAAAAATGTCTTTTAGGCCCTCATAGTGACTCCTCCTCGTATTTCTTGACTTTCTGTCATCCTCATGATCATCCCTTATGTTATGGGACTTAGATGTTGTCACATGTATAGCACTATTTGCTTGCTTTGTGCTAGAGTATTTATTGGCTTACCTCTACAGCATATTCAAACTCTGTAGTATCTCTTCTTGATATTTCATAATATTCTCAGTATCTTCCCTATAGCTCTGCACTTCTCTATGCAAGTTTCTCATAGTTACAGGCTCATGCCTATCTCTTATTCCATTGGACTTTGTCTCATCATTTCCCATGCTAACATGTAGCCCTCTGAATTCCTCTTCATGGTTGTAGGGCCCTTGGGAATTCTCCATGAACATGGTTCTCATATAGAAAATAAAATGACATCATATACCTCTAACTTCTGCAAGAAAATGTGCATGTAAATAATTTATGTTAGAAAAATATATAATACATATACACAGTTCTAGAAAAAGAATGCACAAATGTTTCTTCTCTTTAATGACCACCAATCATCTTCTTTTGAGTTGACTGCAATTTTTTCTTCTCAAATCAACTTTATAGATTTATATTTGTCTTCTCCTCCCCAATACCTTTCCAAATACCATTTGTTTACCCAAATCCAAGCTTTGATCTGAAATTTATGGCCTGTGGAAGTTTTGACTATTTTCCCCTTTTTAATCTTGCATGCTACATGTGTCTTCTTTCTCTTCCTGTACACTTGTATGTACCCATATTCCAAATATGGCTTCGTGGTTATATTCTATAGTTAATAATATTTCCATAGACTACTCATGTGCCCCATACTAACTTCGGAGAAATAAGTTATGCCCTCTAGAAGCAAAGTGGTGCTTAATTTATGCCCTTAATTGTTTCAGCTGCAACTTTCTCGTATGAGCTCTATTATGCGTCAAGGATAGATCATTGGAAAGATCTCACCGAGCTATTTTATTTACGCTGAGAAAATTGTATGCACCAAAGTACATATAGTTCTTGTGATTTTGACTACCTAAAAATGTCTTTTAGGCCCTCAAAATCACTCTACAAGTTGATTACCTCCAAAAACTACAAATTTTTGCAGAAAATTGATTGTTTTCCTACTATAACAAACCGATAATTCAAATCCGCGACCCGTAAAAACACCTTTGCGCCTCTTTTTCCATCCAAAGAATCAATTACCATGTACTTGGACTTCCCCAAAGCCCACGATCTGCAAACCAATCACAATCCTTCTCACTGACTTCCTTCCCAAACAAGTCAACTTAACATACTTTTTCAATTACCCGTAGCCTGCAAATCGCGAGCCAATCAAATTCTTTCGCATTGAATCCCTTTCAAATAGGTCAAATTATGTAATATTATGTTTTTTCTGCAACCCACGAGCCGCAAGCCTTCACGACCTTTTACCTTTGCAAGGCGGTCGACTTAACACACCATAATATTTCTCGCGACCCACAAGCCTTTGCAAAATCCTCCTTCACAAACATTTCTCCATGGTTGTCAAAACACAAACCTTAAGTTTTTGTCCACGGGCCACAACCCGCAAACCTGTGGAACCTTCCTTGACATTTCCCTATGGCTATCAAAACACAGACTTAAATTTTTCTCGCAAGCGAAAACTCGCAAACCTGCATAGCTTATTTAATCTTCCGCATCCCACAAGCCTGGAAGATTCTTATTTGTGGACTATCCTCTATAGAATATCAAATTACCTACCACCAAGACCTTCCTACGATACCTTTTCCACAAACTTATTCCTCGCAAGCTTATTCCTACAAGCTTATTCCCGCAAACCTAGCAGAACCTTCCTCGTGGAAATTTCCTCACGAGCTATCAAAACAAGGACTTAAGTTATTCCCGTGAGATTGCAACCCGTAGGCCACAACCAATGAAAACATGCCCATCTGATTGATCAAATAGTCTAGATCTAATATCCCACAACCAACGAATATTGCTCATTTGATCTTGCTCTTGCGGCCTAACTATGTCAAAAGAAAAACATGCATGGCTTATTAAACTTTCCATAACCTGCATGGTTGCATGGACTTAACCTCTCGTAGACTCTTCCCACAAGCCTCCTCAACTACCAATCCCTGACGAATGGTTGAGATCTAACTATGTTGTTCAATGAACAATCAGGATTACCCTTGACACTTAGCCCAAAGTTTTTCTTTGCAATACTTGGAATTTTTTACTCACTCCATAATTAATCTTGGTCGTTGCTTCCAAATGTTGGAATGATCTAGGTCGTTGATTTCCAACTCCCCAATCGTCATTGAAATGAAAAAATAAACCTCTTAAGGACAAACTTAACTCTACAACCTATAGATCGATGCCGAGAATCCCTTGATTTTATTGTTATGAAGTGAATTAACTCAAATCTGCTCATAGATTTGGGGATTTCTCTCTATTTCCACAATTTGTCCCCAAATTTGTCATAGGTGAACCTATGCAACAATGAATTTCTGCAAAATTTCGCTTTGGATCTTGGCCCATACAATCTCAGTGTTGAACCTTCTACTCTGATACCAATTTGTAACACTCCCCCAGCTTAACTGAGGAACATTGCTATGTGGAATACACATAAACTCAAAAAAAATTTGCTAACTAAATTCCTATAGCTTACCAACTACGAATTATACACAGATTTAACCATTTTGATACCAATAACTTAATGCGTATAAAACATGATGAATTAAAAATGAATTTATTTTATTAACCCGTTACAATAGCATATAATTCATTCACATTCACAGAGTAAAAATACACAACAATTAAATTCATAAATTAACTTAGGAAATAGATAAACTCTTATCTTTTTAAAACTATTGTGCAACCATCTACTTGGGATGGATGTCCCACCCAAACATAAACTTGTTGTTCTAGATCTCAACAATAATTCACCCTTGAGCTGGGGCTATGAATCCACAAAAAAAAAGTTGTCTCTCATTGCCCACTCACAACTCAGATATTCCCACAACCCACTAGCATTCTCCTACAACCATCCAAAATTTCCTCCAACTCTTTTCCTCTTGACCTGCCCAACCCAAGGAATATACCCCTTCACTTCTGTCAATCTATCGGTTATCCCATTCGTTTATCAAGGTCTCTCTACCATGGGTAACTAGTTATCTCACTAATGAGAACTCAAGGGAACTCACTGCCAAGAAAAAAAACAACAACAAGCTTGTTGCTCCAGTGCAACTCACAAAGGATTTCACTCTTCAAGCCTGGCAACCTAGTTCTTCTGTGAGCCTGAAAACTTTCTTCTTTAGTCTTTAGCTCCAAAAATGCTCTAAAATTCACCTAGCCTTCTTACTCCAACTCCAATGCTCTTCTTCCATGTTGTTTGCTTGTTGTTCATGCAAAAACATACCTGTAAAAACCATCCTCTTTGGCTATACAAATTTTCTCTTCTGCAAGCCAATTGACTGCTCATTCCGACTGATGTTGAGTGTACTTCATCCCCATACTCCCTCATAACTATGATATGTGACTTTCTACACCCATCCCCTTACATGAATTTAATGATTGGGCTCTCATACACTCAAACATAAAATAAAAGTTTGTCCCCAAACAATAATAAAATTCAAAATTTTGGGTTTGGATTAATACCCATAAATAATTCCCCCCTAGACCCCTCTTAGATGTTAATGTTTATGCCATTATTATAGTTCTTTTCATTTCAATAGATAAGAGAAACATAAGAACAAGATCACTGAGAAATACACATTCACAAGAGACACAACATTTATCCTGGGAAACCCTCTAAAGGAAGAAAACCCAGCAAAAACTTCCTTATCATAAATATCTTATACAATGTTCAAGAGATAACTCAAACCAATACAGATAGTCCTCCCCAAGAGATGCGCCACTCTTCTTCTCCTCTCTCTAACTGGTAATTGCAGCTTGCCTCATAAGAGAATGAGCAAGTGAGTTGTGTGTTAGAAGTGAGGTGCTAGCCTCTTATTTATACAAGACTGGCACGTGTGAGAGGGTTTCACTGACAGGGCCGACCTCTCACTCTGGGTGGGTAAACCCACCTTTAATTAATTCTGGGTCTTCAATAATAACTGTTGGGGCTGACTTCTTATTCTGCCCTTTATAATTGTCCGATGACCAATCCGCAAAAGGGGATTTGGTCCTTTTACAATTACCGACATGATTAATCCACAATGGAGATTAATCCTAATAATAAAATAACAATAACAATAAGAATGCTCTTCGCAGTTACATTATTTCAACATTAGACACTTCCCTCTCTTGTGGAAAACTCAGCTCCCATAATTGTCCATGTCCCCCAGCAGCTCATATCACTTTTTATTTATTTAAAAACATAAATACAATTCGCATATTACATTCCTTGGACATATCCACATTTCATTATATCTACATTAAGCATTAATTAAACTAGGGATAATATCGTTGATGTTACAAACCAAGCCAAGAAGTTGATTAGTTATAGTAAGAAATATGTTTTACTTTTTTCTAAGGGAAAATCAATATGACGAAGAGTCATTAAAAGTAAAGACATCCCTAGAAGGGTGTATGAAGGAGCAGAAACATGAATTGGAGGAGTCGTTAAAGACATACAAGGGAGTGTTCTAGATCCTAAGGGGATACCACCTAAGAGGGAAGTGGAGCACAAAATCCAATTGTTTCCATAATCCCCTTTGTCAAATATTGGGTTGTATAGGCAATCTGTTCTAGAAGAAAACAAAGTAAAGAAGAAGTTGCAACAGTTGTTAGAGTAGGGTGTAATTCAACCAAGAACCTCACCTTGTGGGTCACCCATCATAATTGTGCTCAAGAGGGATGGGACTTGGAAAATGTGTATCGATTATAGGGCATTGAACAAGAATACACTAAAGAACTGATAACCTCTGTTATCGGGTAGATCGGTGAATGCGGACATAGACTAATCCCCCTAGATCCACCTAGATCTAGATCAAAACACGACAGGAGATGACGCTTTCCCTAGGCTCTAATCATTGAATTTACTACTAAACAAAAGACGAGAGACATACCTTTAGATGTCGCTTCCTTATGTCTTTTTTGTTCATGTTTTGTTCCAATGCTCTTGTGAAGATGATCCTGTAGGGAGACACAAACCAACCAAAGTGAAAGTAGTAGAAGTATATTCAATTACAACCTATGCATATGATCAAGGAATTATGCAATAAAATAAAGATAATTCTATGGGAAAGAAGCATGCCACTGTATTATATAATAGGAAGAGAGATTACAACCAGATGCCTTGATATCGTAAGGTTCCTTCCAACAGTTCCTTGCTTCCCACACACTTCTTGCTCCAAGGATTCTGAGACTATGGATATGATAGCTACTCACAATCTATCTTGACAAAGCAAAGCTCAAAGCCAATCTAACCAAGCTAACAAGCTCAAAGAATTTCCAACCCAATAAAGCTAACATTCTCCATGAGATCTCCTCTCCTTTTATAAGCTGAAGAGGATAAGGTGAGGAGGTTAGGATGATCCCACTAAATCATGAAAGTGAGTAATATCCAAACCATTCAGAGGCCACCTCACCATAGAAGCTTCTCCTTCTGGAAGCATAGAGAAAATGCTCATTTTTCCCACGTATGAAGGTCGTCGCGACCTGGCTATAATGCAGCCTGCGAAAATTCTGTGCCCTAGCTATAGTGCAGCCTATGGAAATCAGGAATTTTCGCGCCCTAGCTATAGTGCAACCTGCAGAAATTCTCCAAAATAGGGTTTTTATAGAGGAAAACACAACTTCATCTCTCAGGAAAAGTTCTTCTCCCTTCTTTCTTTAGGAATTCAGGCCACTGACCCTTCTAAAGGAAACAAATAGGTTTACATCATTAACGATCATAGCGATGACGAAAATAATGTGTAACAGAGAGCCCCCCAAAGTATGAAGTTAGAACAGAGTGATAGCTGAAATACTTTGTCAATCGTGTGTAGGGAACAAGGAACAGTCGGTCGGAAACCTGCCAACAAACAAGGAAACACAGTACAATAATATATCATCACTGAGGTAGGCATTCCCATACTCAGAATACAAATGACTCAAAGCATAAATGTCGACATGCGAAGATCCATGTCAAGTAAGACAAGTCATGGCCACCAAACATACACCGTGGATCCATGCCATTATGACTCAAATCTGAACATAGCCACCAAAAATAAACTGTGGATCTATGTGTTAAAGACTCAAATTTGAACATAGCCATGAGACATACAATGTGGATCTATGCAGCAGTACAAAGTGAATATACTCCAAAGCAACCTGAATCTATGAAAAAATATCCAGGGTCTTCATCTCCACCACTCTATAGTACAAATCTAACCATGTGAATACATGTGCTGAAGTCGAACATGGTAGAAACCACTTGATTACTGATCATTAGTGTATATCGTTAACAAGTGTGAGGGAAATCACCATTAATGTCAATGACTCCCAAGGTACACTAGTACAAACCAACGAATGTTAATCAATGAGCTGAGGTCTAACACTCGAAGGAATCTTCCGATAAGGAGTCAATAATGAAAACCTACTGTCGAAAGCGAGGAAACCTGCCATTGAGGCATGCAAGTTCCAAGGTACCAATTAGTTTCTAAGTCTAATTCATGGATAATGAGTTGAAGTCAACAGGAAAAGACTCGTCACAGGAGGGCCTTAATGTAACCCCCATCAATGACACGAAACAGGTAACAAGATTTGAAGTAGATCAGAGTAACAAGTAACTCAGGACTGACTCAGGGATGGCTGACCCAATAGAAGGCTTAAGGACTGCAGAAAAGGCCGACGCAATAGAAGGATTTCTGGGTTGAACTTCTCTTTGAACATATTGACGACACGACAACTTGTCTTGGAAACATTGACTCAACAACATGGATCACAAACCAATTTGTAATCTTATAAAGGAGTATGATCAAGAGACAAGTGGATTTCCCAACCTAGACACAAAGCGAGTGAAAGGGTATCATGTTCAAAGGTGACTCTTCCATGGAATACAGGTTTAGACACATTTCTTTCCCAATTTTTTCCCCACCATTTCTGGCGAGTGCCTCTTTATTTTACACAAGCTTGAGGAGGATAACATATGCTTGTTGATGTAAGCTCATCCTTCGGACGAGTCCCTCAAAGTATGTTTAACGAACCCTAGGAAGGAGTGGTTCGGTCCCATATAGGCCTTTCGATGTTTTTTTTACGAGTCCAAAGAAAGAAAACTCAGGGTTTTTTCATGTTTAGAGAGTCTGAAAAACACTTAAAGAGAACTCTCTCAGTTCCTTTTTTGTAAAGTAGTTTTTCAGGACCAAAAAAGTGATAAACTATCGCCCATCAAACGTTTTGATCAAATACTTTTAACGAGCGTGAAAAGAACAAGGTCGCTCGACAATCTTTTCATGTTTAAAGAGTCTGAAAAGATATTAAAGGGAACTCCTGGGGGTTCCTTTTTCGTATAACCTTTACGAGTCCGAAAAAGTGATAAAAGTATACTCAGTTACATTCTCACGTATTTACGAGCATGAGGAAGAACAAAGACTAACTCGGTAACTTATTCGTATGTATTTACGAGCATGAGAAAGAACAAAGACTAAGCTCGGAATTGTTTTGATTTTTACACAAGCTTTAAAACAAAACAAAACTATGCTTGGACCTGGTTTCATTTTTACACAAGATTGAACTAGAGGAAACTATGCTTGAGGTAGGTGGTTTCATTTTTACACAAGATTGAACCATAGAAAAACTATGCTTGGACCTGGTTTCATTTTTATGCAAGCTTGAACCAGAGGAAACTATGCTTGGACTTCCCAACGCATTTCACAGGGATGGTTGGTACTTATCCCCCAGCTTAAGAAACTAGCGGCTCTACTTCAGCATGAAGTCCAGAGGATGAAATTATTGCCCCCCAAGCTTCATTTCATCCAACGACACAGGTGGATGAAATGAAACTTCAAATTCTAGACGAAGGACTTGACTCAATAAGAGAGAGAGAAAACTATTTCATTTTTTAACGAGCTTGACACAGGAGAAGAACTATGCTCATGACTCTAGGTTCAATCTCCAGTGGAGTCACCAATTTTGTTATTGGGTAAATCGGTGAATGCAGACATAGACTAATTCCCCTAGATCCACCTATATCTAGAACAAAACATGACAGGACATGGTGCTTTCCCTAGGCTCTAATCATCGAATTTACTACTAAACAAAAGACGAGAGACATACCTTTAGACGTCGCTTCCTTATGTCTTTGTTGTTCCTATTTTTCTCTGGTGCTCTTGTGAAGATGATCCTGTAGGGAGACACAAACCAACCAAAGTGAAAGAAGTAGAAGTATATTCAATGACAACCTATACATATGATCAAGGAATTATGCAATAAAATAAAGATAATTCTATGGGAAAGAAGCATGCCACTGTATTATATAATAGGAAGAGAGATTACAACCGGATGCCTTGATGTCGTAAGGTTCCTTCCAACAATTCCTTTCTTCCCACACACTTCTTGCTCCAAGGATTCTGAGACTATGGATCTGATAGCTACTCACAATCTATCTTGACAAAGCAAAGCTCAAATCCAATCTAACCAAGCTAACAAGCCCAAAGAATTTCCAACCCAATCAAGCTAACTTTCTCCATGAGATCTCCTCTCCTTTTATAATCTGAAGAGGATAAGGTGAGGAGGTTAGGATGATCCCACTAAATCATGAAAGCGAGTAAGATCCAAACCATTCGGAGGCCACCTCACCATAGAAGCTTCTCCTTCTA
>ML777831.1:1060133-1076209 GCA_009831015.1 Picea engelmannii
ATATATAGAGAGAGAGAGAGAGAGAGAGAGAGAGAGAGAGAGAGAGAGAGAGAGAGTATGTATTCTATTGTTGCAAAAATACGACCTTGAATACTAAGGAGACCACTCCAATATGTAGGTGAGTAAGGTGCACTTCCCAAGAAAAGACAAGAGGGCGCACATGTGAGTAAAATAGGAAGGTAGGTGCATGTGTGGAATGAGGTAAGCATGTGCATGAGGGAGAAAATAGGAGTGAACGCATGAGAGGGTAAAGAATGGGAGAAGGAGAAGTTAACAAGAGAAGAAAGGGGCGCACATGTGGGAGAATTGGGGAGTGCACCCTCAATAATAGGGAAGGAGGTGCATATGTGAGAAGGAATACTAGAGGAGAGTCACATGCATGGAAAGAGAGGAGTAAAGGAGCACGTGTAAGATAATAATGAGAACCTAGGAGCATGGGAGGAGAGTTAAGGACTTAGGCGCATGGGAAGAAGTTAATGGAGTAGTGCACCCTAAAAGATAGGGAACAATGCGCTAGGAAAGAGAGAAATACATGGGATTAATGGCGGATGGTAGGAGGGGAGATAAGGGGTAAGCACCACACGTGTGAGGATTATGAAGGGAAGAATAGGTGTATGAGAGAAGGGGAGAGGTGCATGGAGAATAAAACATGAAGAAGGATGTGCATGGTAAAGGGAATAGATGAGATGGTGCGCATGGGGAGTGAGAGAGATAGACAAGTGAGGGTGATGGCCAATGGAGGAGGAGGAAGGTACATGGGAGGAAGAAATAGGTGGGAGGATGCGCATGGGAGGATTTCATAATGGAATAAGGAAGGCACATGCATGATGAGAGGGGGAATGTGCCCTAATTAATAGGGAATAAGGCAAATATGTGAAGCCAAAAGGGAATTAATGCATGGAAATTGAAATAATTTGTGAGTTAAATAAAGGATAAGTGAGTTGAGCTTTAATTATCCCAATCACTCCATAGGGACATGTGCCACCTCACCCACATGCCCCCTTCATTAATTAATTGCCCTACTCTTTGGAAAGTGTGCCCCCTCTATCAATTATGCCATCCAACTGCCACATGTCACACTGTCATACTGTCATTTGTTAGAATACGACCCTGCTACTTGTCACCTTTGGAGGCGACCACCCCTGCTATAAATAGTAACTGCTAAAAATAGGATTCCAGCCCCTAAAAAATAGGAAACCACCAAAAAGTGTCTAGGATGACTAGGAGACCACTACCAAATACAATATGTCTAAAAATAGACACTGCTAAAAATAGAATCTCACCACATGTCAATGATAACATACTCTTCAGATTATATTTCTCATGAGAATTCCAAATATGTAATCATAATTGACATGTGATCCCTAGTACTCCACCTGCTAAAAATATAAATATTGACATGTCATCCCAGAAAAAGGCCCAATAAACTCATAATGTCTCTAGGATCAATATTGTAGGCTTAGAATTGTGATGAGGCCTAGAGCTCAACCTGCTAAAAATAGAATGTGCCTGCATGATCCCTAGAAAAAGTCTTATCGGGCTTAGAACCATGCAAGGACCAATATTGTATGCTCAAATTTTCCATATGAGTCTCCAGTCGTTGTCTCCTAAAAAGTAGGGCACCTGTTAAAAATAACAGTCTCTCTCAAATCCATAGAAAACTTCACTAACTCTATCTTTGCAAAAAAAACCACCACTACACCATTCTTGTACCTTCCTCTGCCGGGAACTCACCCTCGTCTCACACAAATGCTCAATCTTGGTAAATCTATTAATGCTAGCCAAAAATAGACTATGTTGACTCTTAACCCTCAGGATTCTCAAAGGAGAAAATCCAAGGGTTAACATGCGCCAAACAGGGTTTCAAAGACTCCAAGGGACATATGCTTCTAAAATACCGTGGGGGTCTACATAGGTACATCTATATAGAAATGGAGTTTTTAGATATCTTTTCATTGGGAGCCGCTTATCGATATGTTGTCAAAATTGAGAAAACAATTAAGAAGGGAAATAAGTGGGAGTTTGGATCTGCGAATGCATCACAACAAAAACCAAGAAAAGGAAGCCCCAACCCACAAAACAAAGGACAAAGCAAGGATGGACAACCTCAGGGAAACCAGTCTACACTGCAAGCAAATAAGGGTAATGGGAAGACGAAGAAAGATACTAGGCAGTGGTGCAAGTTCTATAAAATTCCCTGACACAACACTGATGAATGTCACTCAAAGAAATCATTGGTGGCTGAGATGAAAGCCTCAGAGTCAGATTTAGGATCTAACTCTGATTCAGAGCCAGATAAGGGGAAGTAGATCATTGATGCAGAACCCAGTACCACAATCGCTACCACCAAGGTCCATCCATATGAACTAGAAGAGCCGTAGGAAGGTGTTCACCTTTTTCAGTTGCAATTTTAGGTGAAGAGTGTTCCATTGCATTTCAATGTTGATAGTAGAAGCCAAAACAACCCAATCTCATCATAGGTCATCAAGTAGTTGGAGTTGCCGACAACACCACATCTACAACCATATGACATCGGGTGGCTCAGCCAAGGATGAGATCTCCCCGTCAGCCAATAGTGTCGCCTGCCCTATGGGATGAAGCCCTTCAAGGATGAGGTATTGTGTGATGTTTCCCCACTTGAAGTTTGTGATGTTCTTTTAGGCCAGCCATATATGTGGAAATGCCATGTGTATATGAGTCTAGACCTCGTAGTGTCATTATTACTTTGGGAAGACAATTGTACAAGATACCAGAGGTAGCTCCACCTACCACAATTACTTTGGTCTCAACTAAGCAGTGCAGGAAGGTAATCTCCTAGACTGGGAAATTTGTCCTCTTCATGATTTTCTCTCAAAGTGAATGAAAGGTCATGGCCACATTCATGGCCTCAACATAGGGCTTCTCTACGCAGTGCAAGTAAGTGGAAAAATTTGTGGAGGAATACCGAGACATCTTCACCTCACCTACCAGGGTGCCTCTGCACTGTTAGGTCAAGCATTCAATCGATATGATCCCTAGCATGCCTTTACCTAATGGGATAATATATCAATGCTCTCTCCTACAAAATGAGGAAATCAAGTGCCAGATTTAAGAGTTGTTCCAAAAAGGGCACATTTGACCAATCTTCTCACTCTACGGAAGCCCAATCATGCTTGTATAGAAGAAAGATGGACCTGGCGACTCTGTATAGATTACATAGCTCTAAATAAAATCACAGTCAGGAACTGATACCCAATTCCCTGAATTGATGACCTTCTTGACCAACTCAAGGGAGACAAGTACTTTAGTAATATTTATTTGAAGTCCGGCTACCACTAGGTCCTAGTAGAACTGACTGATGTATGGAAGGTTGCTTTCAAGTCTAAAGAAGGTCTTTTCGAGTGGTTGGTCATGCCCTTTGGATTGGTGAATGCCCTGACAACTTTCATGAGGTTGATGGATGACATCTTGCAGCCTTTCACCAATTCCTTTATGATTGTATATCTGGATGACATCCTCATGTTCAACAAGAGTTGGGCAGAACACTTGCAACACATTCAATTCAACAGGTCCTCCACATTCTACAACAACACAAGATATATGCTAACTTGGAGAAATGCTCTTTCAACATGAACGGGGTCCAATACCTCGAATACATTGTAGATGAGCATGGTGTGCATGTGGATCCATCGAAGATCCAAGTCATTCATGACTGACCAGCCCTGACAACACTAACCGAGCTTCAAAGCTTCTTAGGCCTTGTCAACTTCTATTGAAGATTCATGCCGGGGTTCTCTCATATTGCATGGGTCCTCAACCAAGTGACCAAGGGTGGTTTCAAAGCCAAATTTTTGTGGGCCAAGTCACAACAGAAAGCATTTGACAGTCTGAAACATCATTTATGCTCAACCCCGATGCTTTCCTTAATCAATCTGCAACAACCTTTTGAGATTGAGATAAATTCTTAAGACTACGTTGTTGGTGCCATTCTCACTCAACACTCAACACGATCATCCAGTGGCCTATCATAGTGAGACACTCTCATATGTCATCCGTAAGTACCCCACTTATGAAAAATAGATGTATTCCATTGTACAAGCCTACTGACAATGGAAGCCCTACATTCTAGGGAAGGAGACAATCATCCATACAGATCAGAAGCCTCCACAGTTCATGCATACACAAGGACAGTTACATAATGATTGCCATCAAAATTGGTCCACATACTTGCAACAATTTCACCTCAACATTAAATATAAGAAAGGGAGCACCAATCGTGTTGTTGACTGCCTCATTCAACCTCCAGTTGTAACACTAACCATAATGCTTGACTCTTGTGGGCATGAGACCTACGAGTGGCATGAGACCAAGTATCCCCTCAACCAAGCATGGAAATGACTATGTATTCGTGGTTGTTGATTTATTCTCTAAGATGGCCATTTTGATGGTCTGCAAGAAGAGTATCACAATCGAGGCCACTTCCAAGCTCTTCTTTGAGCATGTGTGGGTACACTTTGGACTACCATAGACCATCATATCAGATCGAGACATTAGGTTCTTGAGTACATTCTGGTCAAGCCTTTGGTCATTGTTGGACACCAAGCTCACCAAATCCACTACCTTCCACCCCCAAATTGATGGATAGACAAAGGTTGTCAATAGAATGATCGTGCATATCTTGTGCATGTACAACTCCAAGCATCCACGCACATGGGATGAGAGCCCTTTTTATGTTCAACACAACTACAACAAAGCCCTCCATAGCTCGACTGACCACAAACCTTTTTAAGTGGGCTTGGGATTTCAACCATCGCATCCCATCGATGTATCATTACCCCTTGCATCCACACAGGCAAAATATTCCCATGCACAATTTGAGGTCAACAAAGCCACCAAATTCATTGAACAAATTTAGCACATCCACCAATAGGTCCATGATATGTTACATAAAGCCAATGCTAAGTACAAGTTTCAAGTGGGAGACAAGGTTTGGTTGCATTTGTATAAAGAGCACCTTACAAGACCCCATAAGAAGCCGAGTCCATTTTTCTATGGACCTTACACCATCACTAAGGCTACGGGTGACAATGCTTTTGAGTTAAATATTCCCCCCTTCCTTGGATTGCACCCAGTATTCAATTTGGACCTCCTTCGGCCATATTTTCCACCACTATTGGACACATCGGAGGTGGTAGAGCATTTGACATCTATAGAGCTCAACCCTAACTGCATGGAACAAACAACCATTGATCAGATCATGGACACACATGTTAAGGGTACTTAACAATAGAAGATCCAACTCTATTGGGTTGTCAAAGTAGGGTAGCTAAAACAAACAACATAGGTTTGGAAGACCACCATTTGCCTTTCATAAATATGTAATTGATGTTCATTGTTTTGTTGACAGTGATAGCGGTAAGTGTGGAGACCTTGGCATAATCATTCCAGATGCAAAATCACCACCCAACTATGAGTAAGGCTACATTTCTAGCTGACCCGTTGCTTTATTTCTTGTCCAAGAGAGGGCGACATATATTGGCGGTTGTGGAGAAGCTCAAAAAATCGTTTCAGTTACAGAATCGCCACCCAGCTATGAGTAAGGTTGGATTCCTCATTGACCTGCTTCTCCATTCCTTGTCTAAGAGAGTGTGACATAGTGGATACGTAGAATCACAGGTGGTAGCATGCAAATGAAGGTGCATTGCATGGCGGTGTAGGTGGCAACTTGCTCAAGTGGGCAGTTTGTACATGGGCTAAATTGAAGATGCATAAACATTTAATGTTATGAACTAATGCTAGACATCAAGTCTATAATTAATCTGCATTATTTCATTTAACGTTGAAACTCTCTCAATTATGGGAAAATTATCCTAAATTTGCACTGATATGAGGTCAAATAAAACCTCAAACTTAAAATCTAAGATAAAAAATGAAATGCGAGGACTAATTCTTTTTTTTTTTTAAATTTGCGAAAGCTTTAAGTTAAAACACTAAGAAGTCATCTATTTACATGCATGCTTAATAAAAATAAGTTAAAACACTAAGAAGTCATCTATTTACATGCATGCTTAATAAAAACACAACAAATCGTTTACTATAATCCTTATACTCACATTTTGATGGATAACCAACCAGAAATGAAAACCAAGTTGGAAAAAAATTCTAAACATATGTTGTTTTAATAATTTTTTTTTTTCTCTAGTAGAAAAATTCTCAATATATATTTAATATATGTTGTTCTCATAAGAGAGTACATGTGTTCAAAATACAGTGCCCAGTAGTGGCCTTCAACTAAGGTTAGAAACCTCCATCATATACTGACCGTGTTTCGTTACAAAGTTCCGGAAGATTACTCATAAATTAAACTAATCATTCTCTATCCCTATGTAAACAATCCAAAATTTGCAAATAAATTGCATTGGATAGTCCAAGATGTCTAATGTCAAGTTACAAAAAGTACCATTGATAATTCAAAAATGCCAAGAAGTCAAAGACTTCCCCAAGAACTAGCTATATTAAATATAAAGTCGTAGTGATAGTGGGGGGCCCTCCTGGCCGTCTTGCCATTTGTTGAAGTGGATCCTCCCTTCCAGAACCTGGAGAGCATTTTTTGAAAGTGTATTGCTTCCACATTCTTTTCCCTATATATATGATCAAATCTAATATCATTGAAGAGTGTAATGAGGATCCTTATCTTCTCCATCCAGCCCATGAGTGAAGTAACAAAAAGATTACACTTATGATTTAACCAATCCACCACTATCTTTGAATCCCCTAGCTGGTCAATACCAAGTCTGTGTGCTAGAGATAAGCTTGCTTACACACCAAGAAGTTCTGCCCTAGTATTTGTTCCCATCTCGCACTTGAAAGTCCACTTGTATATTGTGTTCCCCCCAGTTTTTATGATGCCTCCAACTCCACAAAGAGTGCCATTGTTTTGCGCAACACCATTGAACCAACAAATATTATGCATGGAAAGATTAGGGTTTTTTTTTCTTTTTTCTTTTGGTAAAATGGGAGAGATGAATTTGAGCACTATTAGCATCCAACATGCCTTGGATTTGGTAAACAACTCCCTCAACAATAGTTGTAAGGGATTCAAAAATGCATTTGTTCCTAGCCAACCAAATATACCAGCAAGTCAATGCAGGAAGAATACTCCGAACTTTCTCCAACTTAGGTCAATTTTCATAACACTGTGTTAGGGAGCTACCTCCTTAAAGAATACTATTCATTAAAGTTGGATACAAATTTTCCATAAAATCTAATTTGGGCAAGTGATTCCGATTGAAACGCTAAATGTCCAGAAATCTCGGTAACGATTAAGTATTAAATACTCCAAACAATGGATTATGAAAAATATATTTTATACCGTTCACGAGTCTCCAATGGAGCTGTGGAGTTTATACATGAACCCAATTCTACTTGCCAATGGGGTAACGAAAAACCGTTTATTAACCGATATCCACACATTCCATTTCCAATCGAAGAAGTGAACTCTGGGACTGTATTCAAGGGATGGCCATCGAGCCGATATGTGCGGGCAATTCTCTGTCGATTTCGTATTTATATCCTCGAATTGATTACAAAGGACATGAAAAATCTATCTTTGATTACAAAAGACACGAACAATCTATCTCTCGGTCCCTAAAATTGTTTCAGCCTTCAAAAAATGGCGCAGGATGCTTGCATTTTAGCAAGTCGGAAATGCTAAGCAGGGCACTGAGAAATGGCGGTAAAATTGCACTGAGAAATGGCGCTAAAGTTGGACCCGTTTGTGCACTAAAGCAGGCTGCCATTAGTCTCCCGACGATTGGCTCGGGGATGAGCGTGCTTCAAAGTTCCTTGAAGACTTCTGTCAATCTCATTGCAATTTGCAGTAAGTTCCTATCTTATTCAACTCCTCTGCATACAAAATATGAGTTATGTAATCTGGAACTTAATATTTCTGATGCTATAACTTTATCTTTTTCTGTAATCCTAAATACTACTATAAATTGTGTAGTCAATTTTTTAAGATCTAAGGCCACTCTGGGCAGGTTCATTGCACACAAGCAACATGCAATTTATGTCTATTTTCCACAGGCTTTATAGAGCATCCCTGGCTAAACAAATTGAAGTAAAATGTATATGGGGGCTTCCACAACCTAGCATTATGAAATATTATTTTTCAGGATTATGAAATGTCATTTTTTCAGGATTAACTGTGTAATGAGTATGCGTGTTACTTTGACTATTGAAACTCGTGAGAATTTGGGCATTAGTGAATGACCCTCATGGAATACGGGTCTTAGATGAAGGACTTTAAATTGCAGGTATTCCTAAAAAATGATATTTAAGAAGTAAATTTCTTAAAATGTTATTAAAGCTCCTTTTAAAGAGCATCGCCTTTCTTTTATGGGAAAAATTATATTATAAATGAAATGTACATCATACTGCAATGATCATTATAAGACAAATTGCGGCATAAATACATCTTGTGTGTACTAAAACATCCATCCTGGAGTTTCTATTTTTGGTTGTAGTTTGGAATTAATGTTTTTTTTGTTATTATATTAAAACCCTCTGGAATATGCTGAAACTCATATCTATCTGGTTGAACATTACTTCCTGATTAGACGAATTCTTGGCCATGGCCTTTTGAATGTTTGGTTTGTTGGTTTGCTTCCTCTCTTGTTCTGTTTTGGAACTATAGGAACTTGTTTTATTCTCAGTTTCAGTTGTTCAGTGTCTTGCTTCTCCAGCGAATTGGAATTGAAATTGATCCTTTGCTTTGCCACTTTAAAGGATCCCTCCCCGTTACCATGGTAAAGCTCCTTAATTTGCTTATATTGATCACTCATGTCCTTCTGTGCTATAACGCGCTCACTTGAGTACTGCTGCTCACCTTCCTCTAAAGACTAATTCTTGTTTTGATTCAGGTTTTCTCCCATTTCCTTATCATCAGTTTCATTCGGTTCATTTTGATATTCCAAAAGGTTGTTGCTTTGGACTCCTGTTTTCCTATGTTGTAAACTAGATAGGACCAGCAGGTTGCTTTACCACTGAGCTACATGCATGATGCCCCTTTCATGATGGGCACCCTTTCTGGTTCAATATCAAGGTGTGGATTTCTATCTCCAACAGCCCCTTTCAAGTGACAGTTTGACTCAGGCTTCCCGGTCATTGCCATCAACCTCAACACTTTTCTCTGATACCATGTTGAAAATTGGACAGGCTAAGATTTGAATCTAGCTGACCCACCAATAAATTATATCCCCCTTTCATAATGAGGACCCTTGCCAGTTTGATATCAAGGCGTGGATTGCTGTCTCCAACTGCCCCATTCACACCACACTTTGGCTCAGGTCACCTAGTCACTGCCAATCAACCTCAACAATTTGCTCTGATACCCTGTTGGAAATTGGACAGGCTAAGATTTGAATCTAGGATCTTTTCGGCCAATGGGCTGACCTACGAGTAAGCTATATACCCCTTACATAATGGACACACTTACCATTTTGATATCAGGTTATGGATTGCTATCTCTAACATCTTCTTATCCTTTCGGTTGGCCCATAACGGGGGAAAAATATTGTTATTTTCACATACATCTTTTCTTTCTCAGTGTGTTTTACCTGGTTGCTCGGTCAGTATTCTCCTACAGCAATTCACAGCTAACATATTACAGCAGACCTGTATATTACTTAGTATATTCAGTTTGCCTTGGGATTTGTGTGCTGATGTGACAGGGTCTAGGTGCACTAGTTTAGCCTCTAGGACACCCTGCTGTTTTAGGACACACTGCTGTTTTATAAATTGTGATAGAGGTGCATGCATATGCCATCTTTAGGAGCTGAGTTCTTGTTAGAAATAGGGAAAATAGAAAAACAATGTATTTTTAAAATTTTTCTATCCACTAGATCAACATAGAAGATAAACAGATCTGAAACAAACAATATTTCTGAGTACAAAATAAACTATAGCTTACCTCCAGAATCAATGAGAGGTGTACCTGTCACATGTGTAGATGTATGTTCAGAATCTCAGATGAAGTTTAGGTTCATAGATCAAACCACTAGGGTTTGATCTCTGTCAAAAGAACTGTGGGACAGTTTTGCCATGGATAGTAAACTCCAATGGAAACAACAATAATCCAAAGTCATAATAGCCTCCAATAAACAGTGATAGCACAACAAGGAAAACAATCACAAGAGAAACCCTCAGATCAGGACAGCAAGTAGATCAACTATAAGGGAACACTTAGATCATAAGAAAACACTCAGATCTAGAATACAAGTGTCAAACCCTCCACATGTGTAGATGTATGTTCAGATGAAGTTTAGGTTCGATCAAACCTCTAGGGTTTGATCTCTGTCAAAAGAACTATGGGACAATTTTGCCATGGATAGTAAACCCCAATGGAAACAACAATAATCCAAAGTCATAATAGTAAATAATCTCAATAGGAAACCCTCCAATAAACAATGATAGCACAGCAAGGAAAACAATCACAAGAGAAACCCTTAGATCAGGACAGCAAGTAGATCAACTATAAGGGAACACTCAGATCATAAGCAAACACTCAGATTTGGAATACAAGTGTCAAACCCTCCATAAGCAAACACAAACTCAGATCTGGAATACAAGTGTCAAACCCTCCATAAGAAATCTGGACAGCAGACTGAGTAACCTCCACAGGAGACTCAACACTCCACGCGACAGCTAGAGGGAATCCCACACAACAAAGGAGAGAGCCTGCGACACTTAAAGCACAGATCCGTGGTCCTAAAAAGGGAGAGGCACCCACTGAAACAGGTCCGGTTGCAAGGGAGACAGATCCAGCAGCAAGAGAGCCACCTCACAGTTCAGTAGTGGCAGATCCAGCCATCAACCTTCAGCATAACCTTAAGGGAGAAACTTCCAGCCAACACAAAGTTCAGAACTGAAACTGATAGACAAAAGGAGGCCGCACCAAAAGAGGGAGAGGTGTCACTGAGGTAGCCGCAGCAAGAAGGGAGATGAGATAGTGAGTGTGAGTATAAAAAATACAAAGGGTAGGGTCTAATTTATAGTTAGGGAGAGGGGTTAGGGTAATTTGAATTATATTTAATTATTGACATTTAATTAATATAAATATTAATTCATATGTCAATTAATATTTAATTAAAACCCTAATTACATAAATAAAATCTCCATCACATAAAACAAGTGTGAAGGCAAAACAACAAAGGGTTACCATTTAAGACAAAGTCAAGGGGAGTTACATAATGGCAAAACATGTCTACATGAGTCTCATAATGACCTATAAACTTTATCATCACTGCATAAGGGGGTACATCAACAATGTGATCAGGTCCATATTCACAGACACTCCTAAATATCATAGAACATCCCAGGAGAGAGGAAGAGGATCACACATCAACACATCTTGGTATTACACCAAGATTTACCTGGTCAAGGACCAGGTTGCCCCAGAGCACATATGGGGGTCCTAGAACACATCTAGGGTCTTATCCACCAAGGTACAAGACCAAGGATCAACCTATGCATTAAGAAAGGGTTCCTTGGAACATGTCCAGGGGCCCTAGACACATCTAGGGACTTATCTCAACCATAGTCACCTGGTTTGTGTTCGTGTTCGAGTTCGACGGTCTTGAAATTCGAAAAAAATTCACCTCCCAAAAAACAGTGGATAAAATTCGTCATTAAGTTTGGCAACTATAAATATATAACATATGTATTATATATATTAATTATAGAACTTATATAACACATTATATATACTAATTTTTTATCTCATATATAAAACACACATATATAAAATATTTGACTCATAAATACAAATTATTTAACTCATATAATTTTATTGTTAAGTTATCGAATTTACATATTTTTTTATTATAATTTTGTAGTCCTGAAATATAAAATATTATAATTTTTTTTATAATATATATATATAATTATTACTCCCGAAATTTTATAATCATTTAATATATATATATATATATATTACTCCTGATTCTTACACTAGCTTGCAGGCCGGAAAAAAGATGGGGGGCTCGTTACTTGAAGAGCAAGCGGAGGAGCAATTGATTGGTCCAAGTGCGAGGGTCCTTACCCGCGGCGTCAAGAGAGGTCCACCCGCTGTGTCAAGAGAGGTCCGTTCGTTTTCCTTTATCTGGACTTGACCTCGCTTCAGAACACCGTGGGTTTCAGAATAGGGCCACAATCACCTGCAAATTCACGGGAAAGTCACTTTTAAAACCTTCTACCCACGAAACTGAACAATGAAAGGGAAAGTTGGGGCTGCCAAAAAGATGGGGTTTTAGCGGGCAGGGCCTTCACTGCGTCCTTATTGCCTATTATCTTCTATTTTTCCCTTGAGCAAAAAACGATAGTTAGCGAGCGAATTTAATTGTTGAACTTCATCGAATTTATGCGACCTCTCTTCATATTCGCTGAATTTCGAATTTTATGGATAAAATTCAGCGAATGCAGTGACTAAGATCTCAACCACCAAGGAACATATCCAAGGATCAATCCAAACACTGATCAAGGATTCCCTGGAACACATCTAGGGGCCCTAGACACATCTAGGGACTTACTGCTTGGTCCAAGACCAAGAATCCCAGTCATCTACTGGAGGCCCTCACAAGGGTCTTTTTGCTTGGTTCTAGACCAAGAACACCAACCATTTACTGGGGGCCCTCACAAGGGTCTTTTTGCTTGGTTCTAGACCAAGAACCCCAGTCATCTACTGGGGTCCCTCACAATGGTCTTTTGCCATAGCTCTCACTGCTTGGTCTCATACCAAGAAATCCCAGGAGTGTGCTGGGGGCCCTAGTCTATAGCTAAGGTCTTTTCCATCCTTTGGAGAATGGCTCTTGCAACTGCATTAATTTCAACAGTTCTCTTTAGTTCTATTACTGTTATTGCATGCACTTTTCTATTGTTACATGAGGGTGCAAATCCCCAGGATAGTAGGGCACAATGCATGAGGATGATCTATTTTAGGAGGGTACAGATCCCAAGGAGGCACATGCATGCTGCTGTCTTTTCTAGTTGGGTTGCACTATTCTTGGCACATCTATCCATTCGGGAGGGCAGATAGCTGGAGGTGATTAGAGTTAGGGTTTGACCCTGACAGCTAGGGTGCTCCTTTGCATGAGTGTAGATACATTATAACTCAAAGTCTTCCTATTCTCTAAAGGAGGACTTGGGCGTAACACTATGTTCGTTAGCATATTTGAGTTTTGAGTTGTAACAATGCAAGTTTCCATAGTGCAGAGCGGAGAAAGAGTGTTTTCGGTAGTGGGAGAGTTGGGAGCGTCATTTTCCAAAAAACCTCGTGAGTGGAGTGTCTCGAGAGTGTCTATATATATATATATTGTATTTATATTAAAAAAACAGGCAAAATTCCAAATTAGCTGCAGAATATATGAAAACATGCATATTTGTACATTAATGAAGATAGAAATGGCATCCATAGTGTTGTCGTCCTTATACACACTTGCAAACGTGAGCTAAGTCCAGTTCACTTAATGTGTCCTTGGAGGCACAATGCCTAGGTTCACAGCCCATGCTGTCACTTTGATCGGAACCTCTTCCGTCTAGGCTTACTCTTAGGGAAGCCAAAGGGGGTAGACCTTAGTTTCTAGATGACTAGTAGTTAATGTTCTAGGAGTTAATTTTAATTTCTTAAGGTTAGAGGGGATCTATCCTATGATGCTAAGGCAACAATGCAAGATGCAAAGGGTTAGAATGTAAAGCAAAACCTTTCCCTAGGTCAACTAAGACTAGTGCCTAAGGTTGGGCAATGGGGTCAACTAGATGTTAGGGTTGTTCDTTACAAATAAATTACAARWTGTTTACAAGRTTACAAAAGAATAAATTRAACCAATAAATATTAGATACARTTACTTACAAGTAAAAWTGCTARGATACAAATGATACAAGAGYAAGCTAACCACRTTTTATCTTTATGTGTGCAGGATATCAAAGGATTAAAGCATCAACATTAACACATCATCACATTTATGAGATCATCATCAATATATCAATATCATCAACACATTCAAGAAGATTTAGATCTTTTAAGCACAAGTATTATTTAGATTGATGAAGATTACCCACACTCCTAGTTATTCAACCCACAAAGTATTTATTAGTTTAGGACCAAGGTTGGATTACTTAATAAATTAAAGGTTTCTCGATTAGGGTTACTTTTATTAAGTTTTCACCAAAGCCTCCTCCTCCTATTGCCAAATAACTGCTGGACGCTCAAGATAGTGTGGCAACGAGGCCAACCCTAGCAGAACCAGTTAGCCCTAAAGAATGAGTACTTCTCGGAAATGACACATCCTGTGCACCGTGAGACAGTCCCCTGCCTACACCCTCCGTTGTTTTCCTCAAACGCATTTTAGATGGTGAAGATGGTGGTCTAAGGTACCCTAAATAGTCTATTAAGTATATCTATGGATTAGGTAGACTTTTAGGTGAGTTTTAGAGTGTTTTAAAGATTTTATGACACCTTTAAAGTGTGATTTAGTGATATGGCCGAAACTCACTTTGGCCTTAAAAATGTGTTGTTTAAGTTACAATATCAATAGCATTAACACATGTATATGTCACTAAAATGCACAATATAGATAGCTTGAAGATAAATAACAAAAGGCAAGAACAACTTGCCAACCAATAGAAGATATACAATCACACTTATGTTAAGTTTTAAAGCAAAGCATTAAGATAAAAACACCAAGTGTGAAAGAGAAGAAAATTTATGTGTGCCTACTTATCAACTTATGAAAAAGTTACTTCATATATGGCATCAAGAAAGATCTAAGCATTAAACAAAGATACCACTTACTTAGTTAAGCATTTAGGTTGTAGATCTAGGCATGAGAGATAAACATTTGTGGAACTAAGCATGCATGAGATCTCAATATGTTGATTTAGGTGCCCAATAGGCTTAAGCTAGAGAATTACTTAGTGTATTAGATCTAGATTTAGGATATTAAAAAACTTAAGAATTTAGATCTTAAATCACAAACTAAAAACCCTAACCTAACCTTTTGGGGTATTCCTCTCCCAAATAGGCAGGCAATTAACTTTAGCTTGCTTATTAAGAATTTAGAATTGAGAAAAGGAACAAGCAAGCAAGGCAAGCCAAGAAGCAAGCAAAGGAAGAAAGAAAAACAAACAAACCAAAAGATAAGCAAGCAAACCCTACCCCACGTTCTAGGGTTTGGGAGATACCCTTTATCTCACAAACCCTCACGTCCTAGCAAGAGAAAGGCAAAACGAAGGACAAAAATCAAGATCTAGACCTAAACCCTAACCACCTAAGGTTCACACGTGGGAGGGGGCCGTACCCTCTTTCCTTCCACAAATGCGAGCCACTACAAACAAGCAAAGAAGGAGAAAAATTAAGGAAAACACTAGGAAATTGAAGGAGCAAGGTTGAGAAATAGCTACCAATCCTTTGGGGGGTCTTTGAGTGTTGTGTAGATGCCTTTGGGTAGCCAAAACCCCTCTCAACCAGATCTGAACCTGCAAAAACCAGCAAGCTATGCTTGCTGGAAATGTCACACACAACTCTACAAATGAAGAAAAATTTGAAGTTTTTGATATAAAATGACCTATCTTTCTAGATTATGCTAGCTGAAATATATGTGAATGAACAACAATATAGAAGAAGAGTAAAGGGTGAGAAAAGCATTGAGTATGGATGTGTCTCAAAAGATCCTTCTTGCTCGTGGTGTTCCCAATGAAACCTGTTGACCGCCTGTTCAGCCAGGGGTCAACTCATGTATCATGAAGTGTTCATCCATGTTGGAGACAGTAATTGGTTCTACTTGGCATCTGATGTTCCAGTACTAAAATTTTGTAAACGAAATTTCCGCACCCCTGCGTGGGTTGATAATGTAATGAGTCTGCATGAGTCATAGTTAGGTCAGGGACCCGGGATGTTGCCATTAAGGGAGTTCCTTTCACCGAGGGTTTTTTATCCTCAGGTTGTCGACCAGACAAGTTCCTGGTCGACTTCCCTTGAGTTTTTCCCTCCTCACATGCAATAATTTCCTCCAGAGTGGTGAAGGGCGTCTTAGTGGTTTCGT
>ML777832.1:0-19450 GCA_009831015.1 Picea engelmannii
AAAATCATGACCAAAACAAGAAAAAACGAAAGCCTAAAAAATAGGGCTCAAATATGGCTTTGATTCTCCCAACTACTGAAACCTGTGTAAATTATGGGAGAGGTTTTTGTTCTTTAGCCCATTCTGAACAAAAAACTCACTCAGATTTTGAAAATTCATTCTAATTTTCCTGGAATCCCTCTTGAAAGATGAAGTGTTGAAGTGGGAAAAAAAACAATTTTATTTTTGGGAGGGTAGTTTTAGAGGAGGCAAGGTGGTTTTCGGACCCCCCCTGAGGTGGTAAATGGTATTAGGAGGGGGGTCCAAATTCACCATATGGTGACACCCTTCCTTGAGTAAACCACCTACTCAGACCCCCTTGTGGTGGAGTGACGTAAGGGGGGGGGGGTCCGATATATGGGGGAGTGTGTGGGTAGTAGACTTAGGATATAGCATAGTTTTTATTTATTTCATTTATTTATTTTATTTTTAGTTTTTTTTATTTTGTATTATGTTTTATTTATTTTGTGTTTTTCGTTTATTTTTGTTTTGTTTATGTTTTATATATGTTTTTTAATTTTCATTAATGTTTAGTATTGTTTTTTAATATATATATTATGTTTTACTTTATTTACTTTTTAATAAATGTTTATATTATTGTTTTATTTTTTAATTTTTTTTTAATTTATACATTTTTAATTTTATTTTGTTATTTAACTTATTATATGTATTATTTTATTTTATCATTATACTAAACTAACTACACTTAATTTAATTACTAACATTATTAACCTATTTACTAACTTAAACAAACTAACTTAATTACTAATTATTAATAAATAAATAATTAATCTAATTATTTATTTATTATGAATTATCTTATTAAAATAATCTAATTAATATTTTTTATCCTAAGTTTGTTTATTTAGCGATGAGTGGTGGGCGAGATGTAGTCAATGGGATAAATGGACAAGGGAGTGAGTGGTGCAGAGGTGGATGAAGGATGCAGAAGGGTGATGAAGGATCAGGCGAAATAGATGGAGGGGGAAATGGAGTTAACCGAGCCCAGCAAGCCAGATGTCTTCATCATGGGAGCAACGCCAAATAAACAGCTGAAGAATCAAGTTACCTATGATTATAGGACCCCAACAAAACCCTTTGTTGTAGTTGGTCCAACTAAATCAGTATGCACAATTTCCAGTGCTCTTGTCATTGAATATTCCTTTGATTTGAACCTGGTATTTGTTTTCTTTCCTTGTTGAGAACTATTGAATAAAGTGTTAGTTGGTTTCATGATCTGGGAAATTTCTCTAACTGCTTCTCCTTTTCTGACTTTGACAAGGCTATCAAAATGTATGTGACCCATTCTTTTGTGCCATAGCTACCTTTCATCTTCCTTTCCTAGACAACACTTTTCATTTCCAATTTCACTTAACACATATATGTTTCTTGAAGTTCTCGTAGCTGTAGCAATCAATTTTCCTGAACCTTCTTTTTTTATCTCGCACTTTTGTGAATCGAAAGTAACTTTATGACCTTGGTCACACATTTGAATCACACTTAGAAGATTATGTTTCATATATTCTACTAGTAGAATATGTTATTCTTTTGTATTCTTGTTCCCAATTATCATTGTGCCTTTTCCAATTATTTTAGCTGAATCATCATTTCTGAAGGAGACAGATCCATATATTTCATTTCTTAATGTAAGAAAATCATCTCTATCACCTGTCATGTGTTTTGAACAACCATTGTCAACATACCAACCATGTTTCTTCTGCTTAGCTTGTAGAAAGTGTTTGCATTATTCATTGTTGTAATGATTCTTCTTTCTTATCCATGTCCTTTTATGAGGTTCTTATCTATGATTTTTGTTGTTTTTTTGTGGTTCACTAGGAGGGATTGTCATTCTTCAATATTTGGCCATGTGTCCAAAGTTATTATGCTTGTAGCATTCCACTTCAGTGCTTAATGATTCAAACTTGTTGTAACTTCTTCTCTGTTTTTCACTAGGCCTTCGTGGATAACCCTTTTTTGTATGACTTTCAAAGTTTTTTATGTTTTTGTTGTCTTCTCTACAATTCACCGCTTTATGTCCAAAATTATTACATGCATAACATAAACCAAAAAATATAGTTTGATACATGGGAGTTGAAGATATTCTAGAAGGAGGTGCTCTTATGAATCCTTCTTCTTCTTGAGACCTATCTATTTCTGTCAGACATTGTTTATGAAATCTGAATCTTCTCGGTGGAGAAGTGTCCCTGTAATTTTGTCTGTAGACCTTCCTATCCCCTTTTATTGTTTATGCATAGATTTTGGATATGTTTCTTGTTTTTTTGTTTTGGATCTTGATCCCTTTTCTGCCTGATTGTATCCAAGTCTGGAATTTTCATGATTAGGCCTTTAACTGCTAATAATGTCATTCAAAACTTTTGAGTTGTTCTTCATATTTTTATTTTGAAGATCCATTCTTAATGTGACAATCTCTACTTCCAAATTTTCAATGATCTTGTCTCTTCCTTCTAGTTGTTCTTTCAATGCTTCTTCAATTCTTTTATCTTCTTCAATTTGAACTTTCAAATTTGTGATCATTTGTTCTAAGTCCCGAGTGTCTTCTTTCTTATCTAGTTCTGCTTGTAACTTCTTGTCTTTCCTCTTTTCTCTTCTGATAACTTCCATGGTGCTCAACAATTCCTCTCGGTAGTCATATTATTCTTCGTCTTATTCACATTATTCTTCAAAGTCTTATTTATCAGAGTCTTCAACTACCATGAATATAACTATTTTTGTCTCACTGTCACTAACTTCATCTGCATCTGATGGTGAGATGTCTTCTTTGGTGCATAAGCTTTTCTTGAAAACTTTGTTTGTGGTTCTTTTGCTTTTATATGTTTTTTTTTTTTTTTTGAGTAACCTTCATCATTTCTCTTTTTCCTATGAGTACATTTGTTAGAAAAATGACCAATACCATCACAATTAAAACAAATTAGAGGAATCTTACCTCTATACCTGTGATCGGTTCCCTTTTTCATTCTTTTGACAAATTTGGCCACTTCTTCATCATCATTTGAGATGTCACTACTGTCGTCGGTTCCTTTTTTCTTTGATATTTTAGATGCTTTGAAGGTTTCTTATTTTACATATGGATTTTCTTGTTCAGTTCTCATTTCATATGATGTGAATATTCCATGTAGTTCATCCATGCTTATTGATTTTAGATCTTCTCTTTCTTCTAGTGCTGATATCTTAGGGTCAAATCTCATAGGAATATATCTTAGTACCTTTTGAACGATTAAAGATTCTTGAATTTCTTCTCCAAATCCCATGATTGGATTTACTGTTTCATTGACTCGTAAGAAGTAAGATGCAATATTCTCATCTTCCTTCATCTTTAGTTGTTAGAACTAACCTCTGTAAGTTTGAAGCTTTTCTTCTTTGACTTTTGAATCTCCTTCATATATATTTCGAAGTTTGTCCCAAATATCTTTAGTGGATTTACCATGTGAAACTTTGGTGAATATTGTTTCACCAAGACCATTCAAAATTTCATTTGTGGCTTTGGAATTATTCTAACCGAGTTTCACTCCTTTGTCATTTGTTGGAAGAACAATTGGTACTGTGTATACATCTACAATTGATTGTCAAATTTCAAATCCCTGTTCCTGTATATATGTCTTCATCCTTATGCTCCAAACTGCATACTTTTGTCCATCAAACTTTGGTATTCCATTTTTATACAAGTTGTTTCTCTCCATGATCTACCTTTCAATGGTTAAACTGATTTTTGAAGGAAAATTCTTTGATACCAATTGTTGGATTACTGAGAGAGGGGGTGAATCAGTAATAGAGAAATATAATCCTTTTTAACCATATAATACAAGTGTTATATCAATGTAGCATTATCATCCAATAACTATAGAGTAAATAAGCAATGAAAAAATGAACAATCATACACGTACACAGTACACCAGTGTTTTACGTGGAAACCCAAAGTAGGAGAAAACCACAAAATGTGTTTTCTTATATGTCTTGAAGAATTACATTCATTGGAACCACCAAATTCCTTTGTTTTCTAGCTGCAACTGGAAGGAGGCTCCAACCCCCTAATTTCTCATGCTACAACCTGAGGGAAGGTCCAACTCCCCAATTCCCTGGCTACAACCCCCTATGTTCTTCAGCTACAAATGGAAGGTGGCTAAAACCACATGTCCTTTCCCTGTCCAACCTCCCTAATGCATAAGTAGAATGATGAAACCATTGTCACACTATCACTTTGAGATATACTGATGTAAACCTGTACCAATAAACCTGCACCAAACAACCTGTACCAATAAAACTCAACCATGCATCAACCATGTATCAACCTATATTCAACCTATAATCAACCTGTACCATAAACAAGTGCATCAACCACGCACAAACCTGTACCAAACAACCTGTAATCAACCTATACCATAAACATGTGCATCCAACCATGTACCAAGTATGCAAAAATAATGTATCAACTACTCATCAAATATGACTCCTCAAGATGTACCAACATCGTCAACTATACACCTCATGTATGTGCCAACTCATCAACTACTTGTCTCAACCATGTGCCCAACATGTACCTCAGCAAAAATCCCTCATCAATTTCATCATCTAAATCTTATTTGTAAATATGTAATAGACCTGGTGTATATGATCACATACCTGTAAACCTTCCTTAACTTTAACAAGAAGAGACTATCATTTTTATCAAACTTTTCTTTAGTCTCATAGGACTAGGAATGTATTGAAGAAACATGATCTTCCGCTGCACACAATCTCTGAGATGATGATACCAGATATCTATATGCTTAGATATGTCATGAAACACAAGATTAATCAAGAGTTTAATGCAACTCCGATTATCACAATAAGTCACTGTCGGATCTAAATGAGAACCAAACAAACCAACCAAGATATTTCTCATACAGATAGCCTCACATGCAGCTTGACTCACTGCAATGTATTCGCCTTCCGATGAACTAGGTGCCACAGATCTTTGTTTCCTGTTGTACCAAGAAAAAACTATATATCTGATACTAAAGATCCCCCCTAATGTGATCTTTCTGTCCATTGGGCTTCCTGTCCAATCTGCATTCGTGAAGCCATGCAACTTCACCTCATCCGTTTGTCTATACCATAATCCATACTCAAATGTGCCCTTCAGATATCTCAGGACATGCTTACCCACCTTCCAAAAGAGTTTGGTAGGATTAACCATGGCTTGAATTAGCTGGTTAACCACATAGAAAATGTCTAGTCTCTTGTTCACTAATTACATTAGGGAACCCACTGATTGTCGATACACAATAGCATCCACTACTTCTCCAGAAGTAGCATCCTCTTTCCTCCAGTTTCCTGGAAGAGAAGTATCCTTGGGTTTGCACCCCTCCATGTGAAACTTACCTAGTATCTCTCTTGCATATTTTCCTTGAGACACAAAAATCTCACCATCTCACTATCATATTTCCAATCCAAGGAAATAATGAAGAAGGCACAAATCCTTCATTTCGAACTCTTTGCAAGGTCCTCCTTGCATGAGCGTATCGACTGATCATCACCAGTCAGTATTAAATCATCAACATAAAGAAAAATGATTAAAATATTACCCTCCACCACAATTTGGTATAGGTTTGCATCCGCTTCACTTTTGGTGAAGCCCAACCAAGTGAAATAACTATCTATCCAAGTGTACCAAGCACGAGGTGCTTGCTTCATCCCATACAATGCTCTCTTGAGTCTGCACACATGAAACTCTTGGTCAAAGGTCTCAAAACCTTCTGGTTGTTCAATGTACACATCTTCCTCGATGATCCCATTGAGGAATGCAGTTTTTACATGAATCCGATGAAGCGCCATCCCATCTGCGTTGAGACTGTAAGGATCGATCTTATGGAAGAGTACCTTGCGACAGGTGCAAAGGTCTCACCATAATCTATCCCCTCGATCTATGAGAAGCCTTGGGCCACAAACCTGGCCTTGTATTTCTCCATAGTCCCATCAACAACTTTCTTTACCTTGTAGATCCATCTCAAACCTACCACTGATTTGTCGACCGGTCTTGGGACAATTTCCCATACACTGTTTTTAACAATGGAGTCATACTCCTCTACCATAGCATCAACCCAAGTGGGGTCATGAACTACTTATTGAAAGGAAGATGGTTCAATCACAATAAATTTGCTCATGAGGGCCATGTATCCAACAAATCGATCAAGAGACTGTCTCTGTCTGTGCTGTGAAGTAGGGGATCCTACATTCTGTGCAACATCTAGTCTCAATCTGTTAGCTTCCATCGTGTGCTTTCTTCCATTTCTGATGGATGGCTCTTCTTGAGTGGTTTCCTCCACTCCATGAACTTCATCATGTGGCTGATCCACATCTTGAGACTCATCCTTGGGAACTAGCAATTCCTCTTCTGCATGCAAGTCTAGCTCCCCCTCAAGCGACAACCGCATGGATTTCCCGTCATCGAATTTTATATCTCGTCGCATAACAATCATCTTACTATTCGGAAAATACACATGATAATTATGGGGTGTTTCTATGTACCACACAAATATCCCAACTTCAATAGTCGGTTCCAGCTTCTTCATGGCATCCTTGGTCACATGCACATAAAAAGATGAGCCAAAAATTTTAAAATGAGAGACACCAGGTTTATTACCAGTAAAAGATTCTTCAGGTGTACTCATGCCAAGTACTCTATCAGGGCAATGTTTATGCACATAAACTGTAGTATTTCATGCTTCTGCCCACAAATGAATTGGTAGGCCCTGATCATGCAACATCGCTCGTGCTGCACCCACGATTGTTTTTTTCTTTCTCTTTGCGACCCCATATTGTTGTGGGTTATCAGATGCTATGAGTTCTCTTCGAATTCCTTCTCTGTTGAAGAAGTCTTTGAATTTTTTAGAGATGTATTCTCCACCATTATAGCTACTTAGAGCCTTCACTTGCTTCTCTGAATCTTTCTCCACCAATGCTTTAAACTCACAGAACTTTGAGAATGTTTGATCCTTCTATTGCATGAAGAATATTTAGCATTTACGAGAAAAGTCATCAACAAAAATAACCTAATACCTATGTTTTGATGTTGAAGCAATCTAGAATGGTCCACACACATCCGTGTGAATTCTCTCTAGGATCACAGAAGAACAGTTCTCCTTTTCATGAAATGTGGACTTTACATACTTCCCCAAGGTGCACCCCTTGCACTGATCTAATTGAGCAAGTGTTCCCCTTGAAATTCTAATAGATATCCATTGCATGATATTCAAGGCTCCATGATGAAGATGGCACAATCTCCTGTTCCATAATTTGACTTCATCCCAGCTCACCACTTTTTCTGCCTTGCCTATCATGGCACTGCAACCATCTACCTCCACCATGTAGAGATTCTTAACTCGAATCCCTATCTTCTTGACTTGACCCGTTGCTTTATGTCACAGGTAGGTTTTTCCACTGCTAAAAACAACATCATAGCCTCTGTCTTCCAACATTGTGACTGAGACTAAGTTTTTCTTTAGACCTGGAACATGCATACCATTTTTCAATTGAAATAGTTTACCTGACTCCCTATGAAAGGTAATGGTACCAATACCAGTTGCATTGTATCGTCCATCGTTGCCCATTTCTATATGCATTATGAGATATTTCTCCTCCAAGTCAATGAAAGAGTCTTTATCTCCTATCATGTTGAAGGAAGTGCCACTATGAAAATACCACACTGATCACGGTGTACTTGAATCCATGCATGTGATAAAAGTGAATTCAAGCTAAAATTGTGAGACAAGAGCCTCACCAGTTGCAGCTCCAGCAATCGTCTTGTTCTTCTTCTTCTGCAGAAAGTTAGTAGCGAGATGCCCACGTTCGTGACGGTAATAACACTACACTTTGGACAAATCCATCTTCTTGACTTTAGACTCATATTTTGATTGGAATTTCTTCCCTTTCCCTTTCCTTGCCTTGGTAGTCAAAGAACAATCCTCTTCATCATCACACTTTGATGAATATCCATCTCTGGTGTTCCGCCTAAACTCCTCTTGCACTAGATCCAACCATAGTCGTTCCCAATCCGACAATTTTTCCCTTCCATTGACAGAGTGTTGATAACTGTGCAAACTCTTGGGAAGTCCTAGGAGCACCAAGCTCACCAAATCATCAACAATGACTGTTATTCCCACACTTCCAATATCATCACGACATTGGAAAAACTTTGTGAGATATTTTGGAATGGTGTCACCCTTTTCCATCTTCATCTTTCTAAGTTTATCTTTTAGTGCCAAGTTCCTATGGTCGCTACTATTTTGGAACAAATCCGACAAAACCTTCCACATTGCATGTGGTGTGGTTTTCCCATGGAGACTTGAGACTATGTGGTCTCGTACTCCCTCCAAAAGAATCCTCCTTGCCTTCGCCACTTTCTTTTTCCATGCATCAAGATTTGCAGTTTCTCTCACATCCAGCTTAGGAACATGATTGTCAATGTAACCCATCAATCCATTGTCCTCAAGCACTTCTTCCATCCTGTCCTTCCAAGCAATGTAGTTCGAGCTACCCTCGAGTGCATACTCCAACCTCAAGCCATTGAAAGACATTTTTGATCTTGAATCAACTGTCGCACCAAGAAAATCTTCCAAATTCGAATGTTATCCAACCACCAAACTCAACTGCTGCCTTTCTTCTTTCCCTGGGAGGTTCACAACCCACCTAAGAGCAGCCTGAGGGAAGTTTTCACCCTGCCTGTGTATAGCCTATGAACTTTCTTGGGAAGTTCACACTGTAGTTAACTGTAGGGTGAGGGGAGTTCACACTTCTCCCTTAAGCAACCTGCGAGAATCACCTTCAAGTTCACACCTCTCCTTTTTCTAGGGTGCGAGAATAATTGTTCCTAAAAATGAGCGTAGTTTTCAGTACTAGGATTCGCATCTTGCTAGAGATGGGACCTGCAAGAATATGGTTATGTTCTCACCTCACTTCTCTAGATCCATGGCCTCCATGGCTCTGATTCCATGTATAAATTTTGATACACTTAATGTATTCCTACGATTCTCCTGATCTAACAATTATATGACACTGTTAAATACATAATCACTTCTACTATTATTCTTGCGGAAAATTAAACCACAATCACGACCACAATCACAAAGTGAAATATCAATAACACATAACATAGAAGTTTTACTGGGAAGGCGTAAAGCTAAAAAACCCACTATCATATATTATGTATATCATGAATCATGAAACAATCTCATACAAAACTCTAATCCAAGAGCTCTCAGTACAATACAATAGTCTCACACTATCATACACAAATCAACAAATACATGTGTCAATTCCGGGGTCTAGACAGCTTGCCTCCTTTGCACAAACTCTACAATTCGAATTCTCACAATGATCATTATTAATTGCCTAGTTTACACATGATCATAAGCATATCCACTGCATGTGTGATCAAATCACAATTGATAGCCAAACTGTCAATTTCACTTGTTATCTCGACTGGGTCTCCATTGGATTTGACATGCATGTAGTTAACCATGGTGAATCTTCAGTTTCATGTGAGTTCACTGATTGTGAATTAATGAATAATTAATTCATTGAACTCTCACTAGTGCGTGTTTAGTTACAACTAGTACAACTGATCTTAACTCACTTAACTACACTTATAATTTGGTTAAAAATCCAATTCACTCAGTTATGAATGAAATAATAGATTAATATTTGTTGTCCAATTTATTTAAGGGAAAAATAAATTAGACACATGTTTCTTGTTGACTTTTGAACACTCCCTCTCAACAAGAAAGGGATTATCCTTCACCCCAATCCTATCTCTATGATATTCGAATTTTCTCCTAGTGAGCGCCTTCATCAGAATGTCTGCATCTTGATCTTCCGTAGGAATGTATTGAAGAAACATGATCTTCCACTGCACACGATCTCTGAGATAATTATATCGGATATCTATATGCCTAGATCTATCATGAAACACAAGATTAATCGAGAGTTTAATGCAACTCTAATTATCACAATAAATCACTGTCGGATCTAAATGAGAACCAAACAAACCAACCAAGAACTTTCTCATCCAGATAGCCTCACATGAAACTTGACTCACTACAAGGTATTCTTCTTCCACTGAACTAAGTGCCACATGTCTTTGTTTCCTACTGTACCAAGAAACAACTATAGATCCGATACTAAATATCCCCCCTGATGTGCTCTTTCTATCCGTTGGGCTGTGTGCCCAATCTGCATCCATGAAGCCATGCAACTTCACCTCATCCATCTACCTGTACCATAATCCATACTCATATGTTCCCTTCAGATATCTCAGGACATGCTTACCCGCCTTCCAAAAGAGTTTGGTAGGATTAACCATCGCTTGACTTAGCTTGTTAACCACATAGCAAATGTTTGGTCTTTTGTTCACTAAATACATTAGCGAACCCACTAACTGTCGATAGAAAGTAGCATCCACTACTTCTCCAAAAGTAGCATCCACTACTTCTCCAGAAGTAGCATCGTCTTTCCTTCAGTTTTCTGGAAGAGGAGTATCCATGGGTTTGTATCCCTCCATGTGAAACTTACCCAATATCTCTCTTGCATACTTTCCTTGAGACACAAAAAGTTCACCATCTCATTGCCATATTTTAAATCCAAGGAAATAATGAAGAAGGCCCAAATCCTTCATTTCAAATTCCTTTACAAGGTCCTCCTTGCATGAGTGTATCAACTGCTCATCACCAGTCAATATTAAATCACCAACATAAATCAAAATGATTAAAAGCTTACCCTCCAGCACAATTTGGTATAGGTTTGCATCCACTTCACTTTTGGTGAAGCCCAACCGAATGAAATAGTTGTCTATCGGAGTGTACCAAGCACGAGGTGCTTTCTTCAGCCCATACAATGCTCTCTTGAGTTTGCACACATGCGACTCTCTATCAAAGGTCTCAAAACCTTATGGTTGTTCAATGTACACTTCTTCCTCAATGATCCCATTGATGAACATAGTTTTTACATCCATTTGATGAATCGACCAGCCCATCTGAGCTGAGAGTGAAATGATGGATCTTATGGAAGAGTACCTTGTGACAGGTGCAAAGATCTCATCGTAATCTATCCCCTCAATCTGTGAGAAGCCTCAGGCCACAAACCTGGCCTTGTATTTCTCCACACTCCCATCAGTAGCTTGCTTTACCTTGTAGATCCATCTCGAACCTACCACTGATTTGTCGACCAGTCTTGGAACAATTTCGCATACACTGTTTTTTACAATGGAGTCATACTCCTCTACCATAGCATCAACCCAAGTGGGGTCCTACACTGCTTCTTGACAGGAAGATGATTTAGTCACAATACATTTTCTCATGAGAGCCATGTATCCAGTGAATTGATCAGGAGACTGTCTCTGTCTGCACTGTGAAGTAGGGGCTCCTACATTCTATGCAACATCTACTCTCAATCTCTCAGCTTTTGTGGTGCGCTTTCTACAATTTCTGATGGATGGATCTACTTGAGTGGTTTTCTACACTCCATGAACCTCCTCATGTGGCTGATCCACATCTTGAGACTCATCCTTGGGAACCAACAGTTCCTCTTCTGCATGCAAGTCTAGCTCCCTCTCAAGTGACAACCGCATGGATTTCCCCTCATCGAATTTTATATCCCATCTCATAACAGTCATATTACTGTTCGGAAAATACACACAATAATTATGGGGTGATTCTGTGTACCCCACAAATATCCCAACTTCAACAGTCGGTTCCAGCTTCTTCCTGGCATCCTTGGTCACATGCACATAAACAGATGAGCCAAAAATTTTAAAATAAGAGACATCAGGTTTATTACTAGTAAAATCTTCTTTAGGTGTGCTCATGCCAAGTACTCTATGAGGACAATGGTTCTATACATAAACCGTAGTATTGCATTCTTCTGCCCACAAATGAATTGGTAGGCCCAAATCATGCAACATCGCTCGTGCTACACCCACGCTCGTTCTATTCTTTCTCTCTGCAACCCCATTTTGTTGTGGGTTATGAGGCACTATGAGTTTACTTCGAATTCCTTCTCTACTGCAGAAGTCTTTGAATTCATTAGAGATGTATTCTCTACCATTATCGCTCCTTAGATCCCTCACTTTCTTCCCTGACTCTTTCTCCACCAATGCTTTAAACTCATAAAACTTTGAGAATGTTTGATCCTTCTTCTGCATGAAGAATATCCAGAATTTACGAGAAAAGTCATCAACAAAAATAACCTAATACCTATGTTTTTATGTTGAAGAAGCCGAGAATGGCCCACACACATCCATGTGAATTCTCTCCAGGATCATCGAAGCATGGTTCTCCTTTTCATGAAAGGTGGACTTTACATACTTCCCAAGGGTGCACCCCTTGCACTAATCTAACTGAGAAAGTGTTCCCTTTGGAAGTCCAGTAGATATATGTTGCATGATCTTCAAGGCTCCATGATGAAGATGGCCCAATCTCCTATGCCATAATTCACACTCATCCTAGCTCACAAATTTTTTTGCCTTGCCTATCATGGCACTGCAACCATCTACCTATAGCATGTAGATATTCCTAACTCGAATCCCTATATTCTTGAATTAACCCATTGCTTTATGTCATAGGTAGGATTTTCCATTGTTAAAAACAACATCATAGCCTATGATCTCCAACATTGCAACTGAGACTAAGTTTTTCTTCAGACCTGGAACATGCATAACATTTTTCAATTGAAATGGTTTACCTAAATCCCTCTCAAAGGTAATGGTACCAATACTAGTTGCACTGTATCGTCCATCGTCATCCATCTCTATATGCATTCTAAGATCTTTCTCCTCCAAGTCAATGAAAGACTCTTTATCTCCCATCATGTGGAAGGAAGTGCCACTATCCAAATACCACAGCGATCCTGATGCACTTGAAGCCATGCATGTGATCAAAGAAAAGTCAAGATCAAGTTGTGAGACAAGAGCCTCACCAGTTGCAGCTCCAGCAACCATCTTGTTCTTCTTCTTGTGCAGATAGTTAGTAGCGATATTTCCATGTCCGTGACAGTGAAAACACTTCACTTTGGACAAATTCAACTTCTTGACTTTAGACTCAGATTTTGATTGGAATTTCTTCCCTTTCCCTTTCCTTGCCTTGGTAGTCAAAGCACAATCCTCTTCATCATCACGCTTTGATGAAGATCCATCTCTGGTGTTCCACCTAAACTCCTCTTGCACTAGATCCGACCATAGTCATTCCCAATCTGACAATTTGTCCCTTCCATTGACAGAGTGTTGATAACTATACCAACTCTTGGGAAGTCCTAGTAGTGCCAAGCTCACCAAATCATCAGAAGCAACTATTATTCCCACACTTCCAAGCTTATCCCAACATTCGACAAAATTCGTAAGATATTTTAGAATGGTGTCGCCCTTCTCCATCTTGATCTTTCTGATTTTATCTTTGAGCGCCAATTTCCTATGGTCGCTACTGTTTTGGAACAAATTCGTCAAAACCTTCCACATTGCATGTGGTGTGGTTTTCCCATGGAGAATTGAGACTATGTGGTCTCGTACTCCCTCCAACATAATCCTCCTTGCCTTTGCCACTTTCTTTTGCCATGCATCAAGATTTGCAGTGTCTGTCACATCTGGCTTAGGAACATTGTTGTCAATGTAACCCTTCAAGCCATTGTCTTCAAAAATTTCTTCCATCCTATCCTTCCAAGCAATGAAGTTCGAGCTGCCCTCGAGTGCATACTCCAACCTTAAGCCATTGAAAGACATTTTCGATCTTGAATCATCTATCACACCAAGAACATATTGCAAATTTGAATGTTATCCAACCACCAAACTCAACTACTACCTTTCCTCTTTCCCTGGGAGGTTCACACCCCACCTGAGAGTAGCCTGAGGGAAGTTCACACCCTACTTGTGTATATCCTACAAACTTGCCTGGAAATTTTGCACTGTACTTCACTGTAGGATGAGGGGAGTTCACACTTCTCCCTTAAGCAACCTATGAGAATCACCTTGAAGTTCACACCTCTCCTTTGTCCAGGGTCCAAGAATCACTATTCCTGAAAATGAGCGTAGTTTTTAGTACTAGGGTTCACGCATTGCTAGAGACGGGACCTCCGAGAATATGATTATGTTCACACCTCACTTCCATAGCTCCGTGGCCTCCGTGGCTCTGATACCATGTATAAATTTCGATACACTTCATGTATTCCTGCGATTCTCCTAATCTAACAACTATACGCCACTGTTAAATACAAAATCACTTCTACTATTATTCTTGCGGAAAATTAAACCATGATCACAACCACAATCACAAAGTGAAATATCAATAACACATAACACAAAAGTTTTACCAAGAAAGCGTAAAGCTAAAAACCCCACTATCATATATTTTGTATATCATGAATCATGAAACAATATCATACAAAACTCTAATCCAAGAGCTCTCAGTACAATACAATCGTCTCACACTGTCATACACAAATCAACAAATACATGTGCCAATTCTTGTGTCTAGACAACTTGCCTCCTCTGCACAAACTCAGCAATTAGAATTCTCACAATGATCATTAATAATTGCATTGTTTGCACATGCTCATAAGCATATCTACTGCATGTGTGATCAAATCACAACTGATAGCCAAACTGTCCCTTTCACCTGTTATCTCAACTGGATCTCCATTGGATTTGACATGCATGTAGTTAACCGTGGCGAATCTTCAGTTGCATGTGAGTTCACTAGTTGTGAATTAATGAATAATTAATTCACTGAACTCTCACTAGTGCATTTTTAGTTACAACTAGTACAACTGATCTTAACTCACTTAACTACACTTATAATTTTGTTACAACTCCAACTCACTCAGTTATGAATGAAATAATAGATTAATATTTATTGTCCAAATTATTTAAGTGAAAAATAAATTAGACACATGTTTCTTGTTGACTTTTCAACACTCCCTCTCAACAAGAAAGGGATTATCCTTCACCCCAATCCTATCTCTGTGATATTCGAATTTTCTCCTGGTGAGCGCCTTCATCAGAATGTTTGCATCTTGATCTTCGATAGGAATGTATTGAAGAAACATGATCTTCTACTGCACACAATCTCTGAGATGATGATACCATATATCTATATGCTTAGATCTGTCATGAAACACAGGATTAATTGAGAGTTTAATGCAAGTATGATTATCACAATAAATCATTGTCGGATCTAAATGAGAACCAAACAAACCAACCAAGATCTTTCTCATCCAGATAGCATCACATGTACCTTGACTTTCTGCCATGTATTCGGCTTCTGCAGAACTAAGTGCCATGGATCTGTGTTTCCTTTTGTACCAAGAAACAACTATAGATCCGATACTAAAGATCCCCCCTGATGTGCTCTTTCTATCCGTTGGGATGCCTACCCAATCTACATATGTGAAGCCATGCAACTTCACCTTATCCATCTATCTATACCATAATCCATAATCATATGTGCCCTTCAGATATCTCAAGACATGCTTACCCTCCTTCCAAAAGAGTTTGGTAGGCTTAACCATCACTTGACTTAGCTGGTTAATCACATAGAAAATGTTCAGTCTCATGTTCACTAAATACATTAGCGAACCCACTAACTGTTGATAGACAGTAGCATCCATTACTTCTCCAGAAGTAGCATCCTCTTTCCTCCAGTTTCCTGGAAGAGGAGTATCCATGGGTTTGCATACCTCCATGTGAAACTTACCCAGTATCTTTGTTGCATACTTTCCTTGAGACACAAAAAGTTCACCATCTCGCTGCCATATTTCCAATCGAAGGAAATAATGAAGAAGGCCCAAATCCTTCATTTCAAACTCCTTTGCAAGGTCCTCCTTGCATGAGTGTATCAGCTGCTCATCACCAGTCAGTATTAAAACATCAACATAAAGCACAATGATTAAAATCTTACCCTCCACCACAATTTGTTATAGGCTTGCATCCGATTCACGTTTGGTGAAGCCCAACCCTGTGAAATAGCTGTCTATCCGAGTGTACCAAGTACAAGGTGTTTGCTTCAGCCCATACAGTGCTCTCTTGAGTCTGCACACATGCGACTCTCTGTCAAAGGTCTCAAAACATTCTAGTTGTTCAATGTACACTTCTTCCTCAATGATCCCATTGAGGAACGCAATTTTTACATCCATCTGATGAATGTGCCAACCCATCTTCACTGAGAGTGCAAGGATGGATCTTATGGAAGAGTACCTTGCGGCAGGTGCAAATGTCTCACCATAATCTATCCCCTCGATCTGTGAGAAGCCTCGAGCCACAAACCTAGCCTTGTATTTCTCCACACTCCCATCAATAGCTTTCTTTACCTTGTAGATCCATCTCAAAACTATCCTTTATTTGTCAACTAGTCTTAGGAAAATTTCCCATACACTGTTTTTGACAATGAAGTCATACTCCTCTACCATAGCATTAACCCAAGTGGGGTCCTACACTACTTCTTGAAAGGAATATGATTCAGTCACAATATATTTTCTCTTGACAGCCATGTATCCAAAAAATCGATCAGGAGACTGTCTCTATCTGTACTGTGAAGTAGGAGCTCCTACATTCTATGCAACATCTAGTCTCAATCTGTTAGCTTTCGTGGTGCACTTTCTGCAAATTTTTATGGATGGCTCTACTTGAGTGGTTTCCTCCTCTCCATGAACCTCCTCATGTGGCAGATCCACATATTTAGACTCATCCTTGGGAACTAGCAGTTCCTCTTCTGCATGCAAGTCTAGTTCCCTCTCAAGCAACAACCGCATGGCTTTACCCTCATCAAATTTTATATCCCATCACATAACAATCATCTTACTATTTGGAAAATACACACGACAATTATGGGGTGTTTTTGTGTACCCCAAAAATATCCCAACTTCAACAGTCGGTTCCATCTTCTTCCTGGCATCCTTGGTCACATGCACATAAACACATAAGCCAAAAATTCTAAAATGAGAGACACCATGTTTATTACAAGTAAAATCTTCTTCAGGTGTACTCATGCCAAGTAATCTATGAGGACAATGGTTCTGCATATAAACCACAGTATTGCATGAATTTTCCCACAAATGAATTGGTAGTCCTTGATCATGCAACATTGCTTGTGTTGCACCCAGGATCATTATGTTCTTTCTCTCCGCAACCCCATTTTTTTATGGGTTATGAGGCAGTATGATTTCTCTTTGAATTCCTTCTCTGCTGCAGAAGTCTTTGAATTCATTAGAGATGTATTCTCCACCATTATCGTTCCTTAGAGCCTCTACTTGCTTCCCCGACTCTTTCTCCACCAATTCTTTAAACTCACAGAACTTTGAGAATGTTTGATCCTTCTTCTACATGAAGAATATCCAAAATTTACGAGAAAATTCATCAACAAAAATAACATAATACCTATGTTTTGATGTTGAATAAACCGAGAATAGTCCACACACATCCGTGTGAATTCTCTCTAGGATCACCAAAGCATGGTCTTCCTTTTCATGAAAGGTGGACTTTATGTACTTCCCCAGGGTGCACTCCTTGCACTGATCTAACTAAGCAAGTGTTCCCCTTGGAAGTCCAGTAGATATTTGTTGCATGATATTCAAGGCTCCATGATGAAGATGGCCCAATCTCCCATGCCATAATTCGCCCTCATCCCAACTCACCACCTTTTCTTCCTTGCCTATCATGGCACTGCAGCCATCTACCTCTAGCATGTAGAGATTTTTAACTCGAATCCCTATCTTCTTGACTTGAACCGTTGCTTTATGTCGTAGGTAGGATTTTCCACTGCTAAAAACAACATCATAGCTTATGTCCTCGAGCATTGCGACTGAGACTAAGTTTTTCTTCAGACCTGGAAGATGCATCACATTTTTCAATTGAAATGGTTTACCTGACTCCCTCTGAAAGGTAATGGTACCAATACCAGTTGCACTATATCGTCCATCGTCACCCATCTCTATATGCATCCTGAGATATTTCTCCTCCAAGTCAATGAAAGACTCTTTATCTCCCATCATGTGGAAGGAATCATCACTATCCAAATACCACACTGATCCTGATGTTAGAAAAACAGGACCGCGGAGCAATAAAATAAAACAAATGCAGAAACAAAACACGGAAGACACACAATACAAGAGAGACACAGATTTACGTGGTTCACCCAGTGTGGGCTATGTCCACCAGAGAAATTGCCAGGTCCTTCCTTTATTATTATCCAGCAAATGAAGGGATACAACCTATAGCAAAACCCACTGTAACTTCCTTTTCTTTCTCTCACAATCTCCTCTCTTAGAATACAATGTTCACCATCAACCATAGCTGCAATACATTTCCCTCATAAAAGAGGGTTTCCTTTTAGGGAAAAAAACCCTAACATAATCTCTACCATTATATTTGCGACCTTATATTGAACGGTCCAGATTTACAATGAAATTACAATATAAATTTACAAGGCAATTTTTCCTTCGGGGGATTTTCCCCCGAACCCCCTCTGGGGGCCCGCTTACCCCCATACCCCCCATCCAGGGGGATATCCCCCCCAGACCCTGCAGAGGGGGTACCCCCTTTTCACTCCCCCACGTGGAAGAGTGTACATACTTCTGGGGTGTAAATACTTCATGGGGTATAAACACGGTTGAAAGAAAGGACTTCTGAATCAGGAAGATAATTAGGCTCCACAACCAACAATCTCCCACTTGGAGACTGATCTCAACAACTCCACCGCTGTTGTATATGCTGGACTTTGAACCTTCTTGGACTTGGCAAATTTCTTATATTCATCTTCATTCTTGAAGACCAACTGAAACTGAGAAAGAACTCAGTTTCTCCCTGGTTACTCCCTTTGTTAACATGTCTGCAGGATTCTGGCTAGTCTGTATCTTTTCCGTCTTCAATTGTCCATCTTCCAAGGTGGATCATATGAAGTGGTACCTCAACTGTATATTCTTAGTCTTCGAATGGAAGGTTGAGTTCTTTGCAAGGTGAATGGCACTCTGACTGTCATAGTACAACTTGTTGTTCTCCTACTTCTTTCCCAATTCCTCCATAAACCTTTGTAACCAAATCATCTCTTTACTATCCTCTGTAGCAGTAACATACTCTGCCTCTGTTGTTGAAAGTGCAAAAACCTTTTTCAGTTTTGAAATCCAACTTACTGTTGTTCCACCTATAGTAAAAACATACCCTATGGTGCTCCTCCTGCTATCTTTATCACCTGCCATATCTGAATCAACATATCCCTGTAGAAAAGTGTATGAACCTTCAAAACACAATGCATGTGTAGTAGTACCTCTCAAATACTTGAGAATCCACTTTACTGCCTCCCAATGTTCTTTACCTGGATTGTTCATATACCTGCTCACAACTCCCACTGCATGTGCAATATCTGGTCTTGTGCAAACCATT
>ML777832.1:33242-50519 GCA_009831015.1 Picea engelmannii
CCACAATCACAAAGTGAAATATCAATAACACATAACACAAAAGTTTTACCGGGAAAGCATAAAGATAAAAACCCCACTATCATATATTATGTATATCATGAATCATGAAACAATCTCATACAAAACTCTAATCCAAGAGCTCTTAGTACAATGCAATTGTCTCACACTATCATACACAAATCAAAAAATACATGTGCCAATTCATGTGTCTAGACAACTTGCCTCCTCTACGCAAACTCTGCAATTTGAATACTCACAATGATCATTACTAATTGCCTAGTTTGCACATGCTCATAATCATATCCACTGTGTTATCACCCCATAAATTATGGGAATCAACTAATGACTTGGATATTATCTGTATCTAGTGTTTTTATTGACAAATGATTTTTCATTCTGCAAATAATTTGAGAAAAAGAAAAAAGAAAAAAGAAAAGGAAAAAGAAAATAAAAAGAAAAAGAAAAGAAAAATAGTAAAAGAAAAGAGGGCATAAAAGAATTGAAAAGAAAAAGGCCCATGCAATAATAGTAACTTGGCCATACCTTTCAAGCATGGCCAAGTTCTTTTTAAATTTAATGTTGCTAGGTTAGTGAATAAATCTGACCAGACTGTCTAATCCTGGTCAGATAGCCCTTAGGTTAGATTAGTAAATAAATCTGACCAGACGGTCTAACCCTGGTCAGATAGCCCTTAGGTAGAGTAATTTCTTAACCCAATAGTTTAATCTGGGTTAATTGTCTTAGGAAGATAGGTTAGCATGTATCTTAGTTTCTTCATTTGCTTCACCACCCATGAAACCAGACTGATGAAAATGCTACACCATGTCTCCATTGCCTAATAATAGTTTAGATGGTGTCCCCCTTGGTGGTGTCTATGTGAAAAGATTGGGAAAAACCCAAAAAAGGCACCTATCCTAAGTTTTCCTGACACATCCTTTTTTCTCTCATGATTTATATTTCCTACACTTATCAGCAGTCCAGATCATGCTGCTCAGATCTACAGCGCACAGATCATTCCAGACCACCCCTAGTTTTTTGCTTTTAACCAGGGGGGGGTCCGGAATCGGTAATAAGAATCGCGCAGATCTGGACGGTCCAAGAATGAGCGCGTTGATCCACGACCCAAATTGGATTCCTGACCCCCCTCGTCCATTCTGCCTTTAATTGAGGGGGGGGTCCGGAATGAGTAATAAATGACGCGATAAGATCTGCGGCAAAGAAACTGGCATGCAGATCAACGGTTTACAATGGATTTCGTACCCCCCTTGATGTTCTGCTTTTAACCAAAGGGGGGGGGGGTCGAGAATGGATATTCCCTCCGATGGGCCCCTTGTCATAGGTGGCAAAAATCTGTTGGTCCTGAAGGCTTTTCACCATATGTCATCTGAGAGCCTCCATCACTCAGGGACGTCATCCTCCACTGATGCCACTTGCTCCGCTTGTTCCCGAGTGGTGTCCCATCCCATAATTATTGTCAGTTCCTACTGTCAGTCCATCACCCCTTTCACTCATGAACATCCCCATATTGCGACTTTTACCACCAATCCCTGGCCGCCATGTCACCTGTATGTATTCTTTGGCCACTGTCACCTGCCACCTCATCCCAAGTGGCCCGTTGTCCATTTATTACAGGATAACATACCCGTTATCCTGCTGACCTGTCTCCCGTGTCCGACCGACCCCAGTTTTGAATAAAACTACCCTTATTCCCCTTTCATTCATTATTCGTCCATTGCACCAGAAAACTTACCTCTTATTCCTCCATTTCCTCCTCACCACCTTCATCCAAAGTCGGTCGACCCCACTAACATATTGTTTATTGTAGGTACTATTGCAGAGATGGTGCCAAAGCCAAGGCTAGAGGAAGGAGAAGAGAATCATTTTCTTCCTCCTCCTGTTGACCTAGACAAAATCCCTTTGGTGGATAAATATAGGTTGATCGCAGATACAATTTGCGACTTTGATTTTTCAGACCTCCAGTCATGGCTCCGAGAAGTGTTCCTGGACTAGAGCGATGAGATTTTACTCTGGGAGTCCAATTTTCCCCTGTACCTTTTCCCTCAGATACACCACTTTCTTGAATTCGCCCTCAAATGCCAAGCCCATTATATTCCCAACCAGCGGGCCATCGTCTCATCATCTAGAGACGTCCTCTTCTTCATCACTCCTAAAGACATTGACCAAATGATGCAAATTCCCCGTGCTGATTATGTTTCTCCTTTCGACCTAGAGATCTTTACAGAGTTGTATCAAAAGATGACCTTTCCATAGAGAGCTCAAATTTTCGAGTTGTTCCTTCCCACCCCCGCTCAATTCCATTCCACCAATCCACCTTACCTGTCATCCATGTTCTCCACCAAGGGAAACCATATCATTTCCTCTCGTTGCACTCTGTTAGGATACTATTCCGACCAGTGGGTAGATGAGCCCATTCTGGGTTTTCTATCCATTTTCTCCACTGATGAAAAACCCACTACCCAGTTTGATTTCAGTACCTTCTTGGCCAACAATATTCACGAACAGTTCGTGAATTTTGGCACGGAAGGCATGTTTAGATATTCTTCTATATTGGCCTACATGTTTGTTTTCTATCAAGAAGACAAGTTTAGTTTTTCAATGCAGAAAATGGACGCAGACAAAAAGCCACAGCCAGTCACAACGTGGACATATTTGTTGAAGCACAATTCCAGAAATTATAGATTCAAGGCATTTATTGATCTTTTCTACCACCCTATGGTAAGCATGTTGAGTGGCAGGCTCGAGACACGAATAAACAACGAAGTCTAGAGAATCCTACATCTCTCGGACAATGCAAAGAGAGGTGACTAGTACCTTTATCAAAACCACACCAAGATTAGAGTCTTCGAGTGTGAATTTGCACCTTACAAACTACCTCAATATGTGCCGATAAGAATCTTTGCATTAGAATATATTAGGCAGATAATGAATTCAGATGACATTCATTTTGTTTCCCTGAAGAAGAAGTAGCAATTGAGAATCAAGGGGCAGATTGGTTCTTTCATCTGCAATAGTCGAGGCACTGGGGAAGAAGTGGACAGAATGTTGAAGGAGATGAAATTCTTTACGAGTTTCACATGGCACTATGATCCATGTGGGATCATTTCAGAAATGTGGGTGAAAAATAAAAACATCCTGTATGTTCATGATTCTAAGCGAGAGATCGAAAAATTTGCAAATCAGATAGTGTGGGTGCCTGACACCTTGGTTGAAGTGGAGCAGCAGGTTGAAGTGGAGCAGCAGGTTCCCCCAACAACTATGCAACCAACTACCACACCACAGGTCCCCAAATAAAAAAGGCCTCGACAAGAGTCATCTCCGCCTATAACAAAGGTATCATTAGAAGAGTTGCAGATGCATACTAAGAGACCAAAGACAGTTTCAATGCCTGGCACGACAGTAGAACAAGAATCCTTGTCTACCACAATAACTACCACAGTAATCAAGCCGGTCATTCCACCTTTTGGTTTGAGCCTTTATCAGGGCATCACCCCAACAATACCGAAGAAATCCATAGATTCTCCCCTGAACGATTAGCCAGGGAAGACTGGGCCTAAATTGGGCATCTTCAAGAAATACGAGATGATCAAGAAGAAGAATCAAACGCTTACTAGCAACACTTATGCCCAGTTTCAGAAATAAACGTCGATTGCACAGCATAGACTGTTGTCTGCATTCAACTCAGAGAAGGGTAGGATGCACATGGCCTACCTCCAAGCGTAGGTATTGGATCCCAAGGTGATATCATACTAGAAGAGGGCCACCTTCGAATTCCAGGCAAAGGATCTACACCCAGTAGATCAGATGGATCTGCACAAACAAACAGGGTTGATGGTTTTCCACACATTGGCACATGCTTCAACTTCTGCAGCAAAATTTTAGGTATCATTGAACAATGCTCAAATGCAGCTCAAGTTGGAGAAGATATATTCTTTTGCGAAAGACAACCGAATCAAAACTTTGGAGGATTTGGTCCTCAAGATCAACTACAATCCTTCAAATGTCAAATCTACAGAGGAGATGATAAAGAAAAAGAATGCAGACATCACTTCCTTGAGGAAACAGTTGAAACTCCCGCCCATAGAAGACTCACAGGCTAAGGAGATAGCAGAGAAGGAAGGCGAGAAGGAAGAAATGCTCAAGCTGCTCATGGAGAAGAATGCACAGCTCAAAGAGATGGAGGCTGAGATGGAAAGATTACTAAAAGAGAAGGAACAGATGAAGCCAATGGAAGTCATTCCATTTATTGCCATTCCTATATCAGGAGCAAGCACAGTAGCAGTAACAACAATTCCATCTGCAACCCAAGTGACACCACAAGAAGGGACAACAGACCTTGCCAAATCCATGGAAAAGATGAACCTGCAAGAGACAGAAATCAGCAGGCTGAAGAAGGAAGTTGAGAACCTCTAGGAGCTCAAAACTTATTTTCAAACCAGCCTATCCAAAGAGAAGCAAGTAACTGAGCAGCACAGGAAAGAACTACAGCAACTCCAGAAACAAACCATGGCAGGAAAAACTTTGGCTGAGGTCAAATAAAATGTATGGACAGATATCACAAAGTCCATAAATAAGATATGGCCCATGATCCAAATTATGTTTGAACAGAATGAGTTGCTCCAGAGGAGTAAACAGGCCATTGAGAAAATAAAAGTGGAATTGGGGGACAAACCAACTCAAGCTAATGATATCATCAAATTCCTCAATTCCAAAACCAGAGAAGAGATAGAAGAGCTGAAAATAGAAGACAGAACAGAGACAATCCTTGAGGTCAAGAGGGTTTTGACCAAGAGAGGATTAATGCTGCAGCTCGAAGAGAAGGTTCAGGTAATGGACCAGGGAGTACAAAAGTTTTTCAATAAGATTGATGCTCTCCAAAAGAAAGGCTTACCTGGTCTGAAGGTCATTAATGATAAACTAATGACACTCCCGGATTACAAGAAGAGATTGGTGGAAGTGTCCGTTCAAAGTTTGCAGGCATACAAGGGAGCATCACCGGCAAAGCATTCATGGATGCCCTACAGTTGGACATTAGTATCCAACACGAGATTCGATACATATTCCTTACTAAGCCCACATTCGCTAAGTATACAAACATGGATGAAGTGTATCAGAGACTACTCAAAGTCATAGTGCCTAGTCAGCTCAGATGAGAAGAACTCTGTGATCTTCTAGATTAGCAGATGAGTTGTCCAGGTCTCGTCACATGTCTAGTTAGAAGAGGTTACACAGGAACCTCGCCAACGGCCTACCCCAGAAATTCCGCATGCAGTTGTACCGAGTCATCAAGAAGTTTTGATTAGTTAAATCAGTTAGGCTAAAAATAGAATGAGCACATCCTGATCAGTTATGATAGGAACGTTTGTAATTTGAATTATAAATACTTCAACTTTCGAAGTATTGAGGGTTGTTGATCTTTACACCCTTACACTATCAGACTGTAACCATTTTTGAATAAGATCTGTCATTAATAAAGAGGAAGCTTTTTATAGGATTCTTGCATGTATTCACTGGTGATGTTTATTCTCTAAGTTGAATGTTTTCTTGCTTTTGACCATTTTGTTTTCTGAATCTAATCTTTAAAAGTAATGCATGTTGCAGGATTTATCTTAGATACCCTGTTTCCGACTTTAAAGGTTTTGATGTTTATCTTCTGAGGTTTTCAATTAAGGAATTCTTAACTGCTTCTTAGTTGAAGTATCTATCTCATCTTTTCTTTTGTCCATCATTTAAATTATTGAAGATCCAGTGAGTATATTATCTCACCCTGTGGAATTTTTCCTTTACGTTTATGGTTTGTATCTCATGTTGATTATAACACATACCACATAGCCCAATGGAGGTGTAGACTGTCTCAACCAATTCAAAAACACTTTTACAACAAAACCTACCCGTTTCTTTACCTAGCCTAACATCTGAAATTAAAAACAAAGATAAATCATATAGAGAGATCCCTCTCTGAAGTTGGAAGGGCTAGATCCCAGCTTTAAAAGCGGTTGGATAAAGTTACCTTTGTATATTTCTTCTTTTTCAACCTCTACGAAATTTACCAAGTGCTAACATAATGGCGAATCCACTGGGGATGATATAAAAACTGATAATTTCACGTTTTCCTTCCCTGAAAAGAACATTCGATTCTGAGAAGAAAGTAATGTTTAGAGGTTGACCAAACTTTGCACATGTTATTTTCAGACTCAGAAAATAAAAATAAAAATACATATATAAAAACCAAAAAGATTTTTGGCTCCCAAGAAAGTTCACACTCGATCTCATCCAGACCCAAAACCCACGATAGTTATAGATAACCCTGAGCAGTTGTTTAGGCGAAAGACCTTAGCTTCTGGTTCAGTGAGTTATACTCCCCTTCATAAGTCTCCTTCCTTTTCAGGAGAACCAAATATCTCTCAAAACCTTGATCTTGATCCCTTTCCACGATGAAGCCTGGTTAGAACATGGTCTGAAACTTTTGTGTCTAGATTCGTCTTTGACCCAACTGTGTTGCAACCCCAAACCCCCAAAGTCTTGTCTCCCACGACTAAACTACAAATCACTACCTCAGTACCACCCAGTCCCTCCTCCTCCTCATCTTCAGTCGCTACTTCTCCGACCATCCAGGTGGTTGTTCCACCTCCTCAACTCATCATGGCATCTCGATATGCTCCTTTGGTGTTGGCGGCGCCGCTACATGCCATGCCCCAAGACTATCAAACTAGACTTCCACATTTCGATGCAACCAGACCTTTAAACGCCCAACAACATGTGGATAAAATGAATGACTATTTCGACCTGCAAGAAGTTGACGAGGCTGACGTTCAAATGCGACTGTTTTCTCAAAGTCTGACAGGAGATGTCAAGAAATGGTTCAAAGCTTTACCTGCCACCTCAGTTCTTGACCTTGTTGCATTCCAAAGAAGTTTTCTTGACAGATGGGAGGTAAAGAAAACCTCTCTCCAAATACTGTCAGAATACGAGAATATAAAAAGAAATCAAGGTGAGATGGTACAATATTATTGCACCCGTTTTAACAACCTATACAATGAAATCCCAACTGAAATCAAACCTCCATAGGGTTTGGCATTGATTAAATTCCCTGATGGATTTGATGCTGACATGTCTTACCAATTAAGAGAAAGAAATGATGCCACCCTAGAGGACATGCATAAAAGTGCTATTAGTGTGGAGGCCAATCTTTTGACGAAAAGGGCCTGTCAAAGGTCAGAAAGGAGAGTCACGATCAAAGAAAAACCTTCCACATCGACCACTGATTCCAAATGGGATTCTATGGTCAGAACATTTGAACTATTGCTGGAAAGAGTGAATGTGTCAGACAGAAATCCTCCGAGAGACAACACACTCGCTCCTCAGATTCGGAACCCCAATTTCAGAAGAAACCCTCCTCAAATCAGACAGAGAGATCCTAGGGATCAAAGATAATAGAGGGGCCCAGATCAATAGATCAGGCCTCCTCTGCAGGAAAACTATGATGATGAAGGGGGAGAAGTGATTGAGGAATTGGAGGAGACTCACATCAACCTTATGGGAATTCACGACAACGAGGCCATTTTCCTTACTCAAGAGGAGTAGGAACTCTTTCTGCTAAATAAAACAAAGGTAAGTGAAGAATCTGAAGATGCGGAACAACAGGCTTTTGAGAATGCTATTCTGGAGGTACACCGCCAGTACAATGTACATAGCAAGAAGAGAGAAGGGAGTTCGAAGACACAAGGGACTTCTTCCAAGAAGACAACCGAAACACAGAAGACAATCAAAACCAAGAAAACCCCTAAACATTCTTCTGAGAAGACTCCTGAGAAGACTTATGAGAAGACTCCTGCTGAGAAGACTTCTGAGAAGACTACTGCCGAGAAGATTTCTGAGAAGAGTAAAGATGACACTCCTTTGAAGAAAAACATCACCATTCTGAAAAGACCATCACAACCTGATGCTTCACATGTTAACCCGCCGAGTACTTCTGAGCCGAAGAACATGGCGGACAAATTAGAACTGATGAGCCAAGGTAGAGCTCTTACACCCTTTAGCCTTGAAGGGGAATTGGCAAAAATAAAAATTCCCATCCCACTTACAGAGTTGATGAACAGAGACGGGTATCATTCACAGGTACTAAAAGCACTGGCCATTGAACCTGATATAGGCACCAAGGCCTTGACTATTGGATCAATGACTCATTCAGACACTGTGAACCTTACTGATGATCATCCCGAACTCCTTTTCGGACCTCAAGTAGATGGTCGAGAAGATATAGGTGATGTAGCTCCTTTTTACATCAGTTTAAACATACATGACTTGATATTGCATAATGCTATGCTGGACTCAGGTGCCTCACATAATCTGATGCCTAAAGCAGTAATGGAAAAACTGGGACTAGAGGTCACCAGACCATACAAGGATTTACATTCATTCGACTCCAGCAAAGTCAAATGTATTGGTTTGATCAAGGACCTATGCATCACCCTAGTTCAGATCCCTTCAAAAAGCATGGTAATGGACGTGGTGGTTGCTGACATCCCGCCTAAGTATGGAATGTTGCTATCCCAGTCTTGGGGAGCGCAGCTGGATATGTCTTACGCCACTATCCCAGTGTTCGGACAATAGAGGAGGTTATACAGAGAAACACTGATGAAGTACATGGTCAGTAGTCAGGAAAAACCGCACAATTACCCCCTTTAGTTTGAACATTCTGATTTAGATTCGTTCATCTTGTACAATGATGGTGATATGGAAGAGAAAGATACTCAGCTGATGGAAGATGTATCTAGTCAAGATGAAGGTCCAGAAATCAGTGAGGTAGAAAAGACGAAAAATGTAATCACTGAAGAATTCCTCGTCGATTTCTGGAGTATGGATTTTGATGGCGCTGTGAGTAAAGAAGGAGCAGGAGCTGGAGTCTGGATGCATAATCATCGAAACAGGTATTCAGAAAATCATTCCTACAAATTAAATTTCCAGTGCACTAACAATGTTGCCGAGTATGAAGCTTTAATGCTCGGTCTAAAGCTATTGAAAGAAGTTGGTGCTAAGCAGATAATGGTAAGGGGTGACTCTGAATTAATAATCAAGCAAATTAAAGGTGAGTATGCTGCTAAACACCCACGCCTTAGAGCCTACAGGAATGTTGTTCTTGATGCTTTGAAGTGTTTTAATGAGATTGACTTACAGGTAATGTCGAGGGGACAGAATATTATGGCCGACGGATTGGCTACGTCAGCAACCTCCTGCAAGATTCCTTTCCGCCAAACTCGCCCATACACTGTTGAGGTGAAATGCAGACCGACAGTTCCCGATAATATCAGGTACTGTAAAGTGTTTGGAAATGATGATCAAATAGATGACTTTCTGCAATGCAAGAACGATTTTGAATGTACAAATATAGATTTAGAAAATGAAGATGAGAATGTAAATAATTCTGAGTTTGAAATAGATAGTGTGAATACTATAAATTCAGGAGTAGATACAGTAGATTCAGGAGAGTTAGGGGATGACAAAATGGATGTCGATGTTTTACAGTTGAAAAGAAATGTTTTACCTAGAGGTCTTGTTCCTTTAGAATATCTGTTTGCCAGTAACGATGTAGCTAAGAAACCAAAAATAGAATCCCATGGACAAGAGGTAGAGGGCTGCAATATAGGGACTGAAGAGAAGCCTAGGATGGTCAAACTGTCCAAATCATTACCCCCAGAACAAAATTTTAAATACATTGAGATATTCAAAGAATATTCAGATGTTTTTGCCTGGGGCTATGAAGATTTTAAAGCCTATGATACCAACATCATACAACACAGGATTCCCATAAAGGAAGACCAAAAACCATTTAGGCAGAAACTTCGGAGGATAAATCCCAAGTTGCTCACTCTGATAGAAAAACAAATCAAGAAAATGTATGTTGCCAAGATCATAGTCCCGCTACGTTTCTCTAAGTGGGTTTCTAATTTAGTCCCTACACGTAAGAAAACCGGGGAAATCAGACTCTGCATAGATTTCTGAAATCTGAACAAAGTATCCCTAAAAGATAATTACCCATTACCAAAAATGGACCACCTCCTGCAAAGGGTGGTCAGGTCCAGTAGGATATCTCTGTTGGATGGTTTCTCAGGCTACAACCAGGTCCTAGTTCACCCGGACGATCAAGATAAAACCGCTTTTACCACACCATGGGGCACTTTCATGTACGTGAAGATGCCTTTTGGTCTGATGAATGCAGGAGCCACGTTTCAGAGGGCAATGGATATCACCTTCGTGGAAGAATCTGGTAAGTTTATCGACGTTTATTTAGATGATGTGACTGTGTTTTCCAAATCTGATGACGAACACCTGCGGCACCATAGATGAGTTTTCAAGAAATGTAGAAGGTTTGAGATTTCTTTAAATCCTAAGAAGTGTCTTTTTGGGTAAGAAGAAGGCAAACTGCTAGGACACATCATCTCTAAAGATGGAATCAGAATAGACCCCAACAGAATCGAGGCCATACTAAAGTTAGAACACCCAAGAAACCTCAAAGAACTACAGTATTTTATAGGGCAGATTAACTTTCTACGAAGATTCATTCCCAATCTGGCTGAACTCATCCGAAACATTACAAACATGCTTAAAAAGGACGTAAAAATAAAATGGGACTCTGAGTCCAGACAATCCTTCAAACAAGTCAAACGAGCACTCACAGAGGCCCCAGTTTTGATCAGTCTCGATTTCACTAAAGATTTTTATCTTTTTTCTTTCGCTTCTGAACATACTATAGCTGCGATATTACTGTAGAAGAACAGTGAAGGGTATGAACAGCCCATAGCTTTCCTTATCAAATCTTTAAGAGATGCTTCCCTGAACTACAATATTATGGAGAAGCAGGCTTTTGCCTTGGTGAAAGCCATAAAGGATTTTAGGGTCTATATTCTCCATTCTCACACCATAGCTTATGTTCCGAATGCAGTAGTAAAGGATATCTTGACACAGGATAACCTTGATGGAAGAAGGGGAAAGTGGATTGCTATCATTTTAGAATACGATATAGAGATTAAGCCCACAAAACTGATCAAAGGCCAAGGCCTTGCTAAATTAATGGCTTAATCTAACTTCCAGGCTCTTGAAATTAATTTTCTAGATGTGGCAGATGAACATGGCGAGATGGCGACTTCAAACATTAGAGAGGTATTTCTAAACTCTCCATGGTATGCAGACCTTGTATTCATTTTACAAAATTTACAAGCTCCCCCTGGTTTAACTAAGACTAAAGCTAGATTTTTAGAGTTGAAGGCTTTGAAATTATGTATTCTAGAAGGAAATTTGTATTGGAAATACCCTGGAGGTATTCTTTTAAATTGTTTACTGAAAGATGAAGTTGATAAGGTGTTGCAGAAGTTTCATGCAGGAGAATATGGTGGCCATTTGAATTGGAAGGTTACAGCCAACAAAATACTCAGAGCTGGCTTTTACTGGCCCACCCTATTTGCAGATGTACATTAGAAAGTAACATCTTGTCACCAGTGTCAACTGTTTGAAGGTAAAAGGAAACTCCTTCCTCTACCTCTTAAACCAATATCTGTTGAGGCTCCTTTCTAGCAATGAGGACTCGATTTCATTGGAGAAATACACCCTCCGTCTTTAGGCCAACACAGGTGGATTCTTACTGCCACTGATTATCTTACCAAATGGATCGAGGCTATACCAAGCAGGAAAGGCACTGACTTAGTAATTATCAAATTCCTTGAAAACAATATTTTATCTCGTTTTGGTTGTCCTAGAAAGATTAGCATCGACAATGCAACTGCCTTTTGGTCGAAGAAACTCATAGATTTCTGCAATCAGTATCACATTGGTTTGTGGAATTCCATAGCCTACTACCCTCGGGGGAATGGGTTGGCGGAGTCTTCAAACAAAAATTTGGTAAATATCATCAAGAAAACATTACAGGAAAAGAAAAAATCATGGCACGATAAGTTGGTATTTTCTTTATGGGAAGATAGACTGACCACCAAAAGGTCAATTGACATGTCACCTTACCAGCTGGTCTATGGTGCAGAGGCAGTTTTCCCTATGTCTCTAGGAGTCCCTATCATGAAATTACTTCAAGAGGTGCAAGCTGAGCCAAATGACTCACAGAGAAGAATCAACCAGATGATTCATTTGCAATAGACTAGAGAAGAAGTTTTCAACAAAACACAGGTCATCCAAGAAAACATCAAGAAGATATTTGACAAACGAACCAAGGAAGATGATGGGATTCCAGGAATGAGGACAAGGGAAAGCATGGGAAATTTGACCACCTACGGACAGGGCCTTACATGATCCAAGCTTTCAGAGGAAACAATGCTTTCTTGCTAAACAATGCCGATGGGTCAGATCTGCCAGGAGCACCTGTGAATGGCAGAATGCTGAAACATTATGTCCCACCTTAGTAAAATATTTGAAGAACTCACTCTCCATTGTACATACCAGTTTAATTTCATTTTTTCACTTGCATTTTTTTGAGTGGGAAACATTAGTCAGTCGGTTGAAGCCCGAAGAGAAGGCCCGAAGCTGTTGACCATTGTTTTTCCAAGTTTTGAAAATAAGAACAATGAAGGCTACTAGGCAGATATGTTTAGAATGACAGGAACCAGGATTCTTGGCACTTAATAGGGAAAGTACCATCCCCAGGTGGAGCCACTGTTATCACCCAAATAAATTATGGGAATCAACTGATGACTTGGATATTATCTGTATCTAGTGTTTTTATTGACAAAATATTTTTCATTCTGCAAATAATTTGAGAAAAAGAAAAAAGAAAAAAGAAAAAGAAAAAAAAACAAAAGAAAAAAGAAAAGAAAAATAGTAAAAGAAAAGAGGGCATAAAAGAATTGAAAAGAAAAGGCCCCATGCAATAATAGTAACTTGGCCATACCTTTCAAGCATGGCCAAGTTCTTTTTAAATTTAATATTTCCAAGTTAGTGAATAAATTTGACCAGACTGTCTAATCCTGGTCAGATAGCCCTTAGGTTAGATTAGTCAATAAATCTGACCAGACAGTCTAACCCTAGTCAGATAGCCCTTAGGTAGAGTAATTTCTTAACCCAACAGTTTAATCTGGGTTAATTGTCTTAGCAAGATAGGTTAGCATGTGGGTTAGTTTCTTCATTTGCTTCACCACCCATGAAACCAGACTGATGAAAATGCTACACCATGTCTCCATTGCCTAATAATAGTTTAGATGATGTCCCCCTTGGTGGTGTCTATGTGAAAAGATTGGGAAAAACCCATAAAAGGCACCTATCCTAAGTTTTCCCGACACATCCTTTTTTCGCTCATGATTTATATGTCCTACACTTGTCAGCAGTCCAGATCATGGCGCTCAGATCTACGGTGCACAAAGCATTTCGGGCCCCCCCTAGTGTTCTTCTTTAAACCAGGGGGGGTCCAGAATCGGTAATAAGAATCGCATATATCTGGACGGTCCAAGAACAAGCGCATTGATCGACGACCCAAATTGGATTCTAGACCCCCCGTCTGTTCTACCTTTAATGGAGGGGCGGGGGTCCAGAATGAGTAATAAATGACACGCTAAGATCTGCGGCCAGGAAACTAGCATGCAGATCAACGATTTACAATGGATTTCAGACCCCCCTTGATGTTCTGCTTTTAACCAAAGGGGGGCGTCCGGAATGGATATTCCCTCCGACAGGCCCCTTGTCATAGGTGGCACAAATCTATTGGTCTTGAAGTCTTTTCACCGTATGTCATCTGACAGCCTCCATCACTCAGGGATGTCATCCTCCACTGATGCCACTTGCTCTGCTTGTTCCTGAGTTGTGTCCCATCCCATAACTATTGTCAGTCCCTGTTGTTAGTCCATCACCCCTTTCACTCATGAACAACCCCTTATTTTGACTTTTACCACCAATCCCTGGCCGCCACATCACCCGTCCATATGCTTTAGCCACCGTCACCTGCCACCTCATCCCAAGTGGCCTGTTGTCCATTTATTATAGGATAACATACCCGTTATCCTGCTGACATGTCTCCCGCATCCGATCGACCCCAGTTTTGAATAAAACTACTGTTATTCCCCTTTCATTCGTTATTCATCCATCGCTCCAGAAAACTTACCTCTTATTCCTCCATTGCCTCGCCATCACCTTCATCCACAGTCATTCGACCCCACTAACATATTGTTTATTTCAGGTACTATTGCAGAGATGGCGCTAAAGCCAAGGCTAGCAGAAGGAGAAGAGAATCCTTTTCTGCCTCCTCCTATTGACCTGGAAGAAATCCCTTTGGTGGATAAAGACAGGTTGATCATAGATACCATTTGTGACTTCGATTTTTCAGACCTTCAGTCATGGCTCCAGGAAGTGTTCCTGGACCAGAGCGATGAGATTGGACTCTGGGAGTCCAATTTTCCCCTATACCTTTTCCCCCAGATACACCACTTTCTCGAATTTTGCCTCAAATGACAAGCCCATTATATTCCCGACCAAAGGGCCATCGTCTCATCATCTAGAGACGTCCTCTTCTTCATCACTCCCGAAGACATTGACCAAATGATGCAAATTCCCCGTGCTAATTCTGTTTCTCCTTTCGACCTAGAGATCCTTACAGAGCTGTATCAAAAGATGACCTTTCCATAGAGAGCTCAAATTTTCGAGATGTTCCTTCCCACCTCCGCTCAATTCCCTTCCACCAATCCACCTTACCTGTCATCCATGTTCTCCACCAAGGGAAACCAGATCATTTCCTCTCTTTGCGCTATGTTAGGATACTATTCCAACCAGTGGGTATATAAGCCCATTCTGGGTTTTCTATCCATTTTTTCCACTGATGAAAAACCCACCACCTAGTTTGATTTCAGTACCTTCTTGGCCAACAATATTCACGAACAGTTCCTGAATTTTGGCATGAAAGGCATTTTTAGATATTCTTCTATATTGGCCTACATGTTTGTTTTCTATCAAGCAGACAAGTTCAGTTTTTCAATGCAGAAAATGGAAGCAGACGAAAAGCCACATCCAGTCACAGCGTGGACATCTTTGTTGAAGCGCAATTCCAGAAATTATAGCTTCAAGGCATTTATTGATCTTTTATACCACCCTGTGGTAAGCATGTTGAGTGGCAGGCTCAAGCCAGGAATAAACGACGAAGTCTAGAGAATCCTACATCTCTCGGACAATGCAAAGACAAGTGACTGGTACCTTTATCAAAACCACACTGAGATCAGAGTCTTCAGCTACGAATTGGCACCTTACAAACTGCCTCAATATGTGTCGGTAAGAATCTTTGTATTAGAATATATTAGGCAGATAATGAATTCAGATGACATTCATTTTGTTTTCCTAAAGAAGAAGGAGCAATTGAGAATCAAGGGGAAGATTGGTTCTTTCATCTGCAATAGTCGAGGCACCGGGGAAGAAGAAGACATAATGTTGAAGGAGATGAAATTCTTTACGAGTTTCACATGACACTATGATCCATGCGGGATCATTTCAGAAATGCAGGTGAAAAATAAAAACATCCCGTATGTTCATGAGTCCAAGCCAGAGATCGAAAAAATTGCAAATCAGATAGTGTGGGTGCCTAACACCTTGGTTGAAGTGGAGCAGCAGGTTCCCCCAACAACTGTGCAACCAACTACCACTCCACAGGTCCCAAAGAAGAAAGGCCTCGACAAGAGTCATCTCCGCCTGTAACAGAGGTATCATCAAAAGAGTTCCAGATGCATACTAAGAGGTGAAAGATAGTTTCAATGCTTGGCATGACAGTAGAACAAGAAGCCCCGCCTACAACAATAACTACCAAAGTAATCAAGCCGGTCATTCCACCTTTTGGTTCGAGCCTTTATCAGGGCATCACCCCAACAGTACCAAAGAAATCCACAGATTCTCCCCTGATTGATCAACCAGGCAAGACTGGGCCTAAATTGGGTATCTTTGAGAAATACGAGATGATCAAGAAGAAGAATGAAATGCTTACTAGCAGCACTTATGCCTACCTCCAAGCACAGGTACTGGATCCCAAGGTGATATCAGACTACAAGAGGGCCACCTTCGAATTCCAGGTGAAGGACGTACACCCACCAGATCAAATGGATCTGCACAAACAACAGGGGAGATGGTTTTCCACACATTGGCACATGCTTCAGCTTCTGCAGCAAAATTTCAGGTATCATTGAACAATGCTCAAACGCAACTCAAGTTGGAGAAGATATCTTCTTTCGCGAAAGACAACCGAATCAAAACTTTGGAGGAGCTGGTCCTGAAGATCGGCTACGATCCTTCAAATGTCAAAGCTGAAGAGGAGATGATAAAGAAAAAGAATGTAGACATCACTTCCTTGAGGAAACAGTTGAAACTCCCGCCCACAGAAGACTCACGGGCTAAGGAGATAGCAGAGAAGGAAGGCGAGAAGGACAAAATGCTCAAGCTGCTCATGGAGCAGAATGCACAACTCAAAGAGATGGAGGATGAGATGGAAAGATTACTAAAAGAGAAGGAAAATATGAAGCCAATGGAAGTTATTCCATTGATTACCATTCCTATCTCAGGATCAAGCACAACAATAGTAATAGCAATTCCATCCGCAACCCCAGTGACACCACAAGAAGGGACAATAGACCTCGCCAAATCCATGGAAAAGATGAACCTGCAAGAGACAGAAATCAGTAGGCTGAAGAAGGAAGTTGAGAACCTCCAGGAGCTCAAAACTTCTTTTCAAACCAACCTATCCAAAGAGAAGCAGGTAACTGAGCAGCTCAGGAAAGAACTACAACAGCTCCAGAAACAAACCATGGCAGGAAAGACTTTGGTTGAGGTCAAAGAAAATGTATGGACATATATCACAAAGTCCATAAATGAGATATGGCCCATGATCCAAATTATGTTTGAACAGAATGAGTTGCTCCAGAGGAGAAAATAGTCCATTGAGAAAATTAGAGTGGAATTGGGGGACAAACCAACTCAGGCTAATGATATCATCAAATTCCTCAATTCCAAAACCAGAGAAGAGTTAGCAGAGCTGAAAATAAAAGACAGAACAGAGACAATCCTTGAGGTCAAGAGGGTTTTGACCAAGAGAGGATTAATGCTACAGCTCGAAGAGAAGGTTCAGGTAATGGACCAGGGAGTACAAAAGTTTTTCAATGAGATTGATGCTCTCCAAAAGAAAGGCTTACCTGGTCTGAAGGTCATTAATGATAAACTAATGACACTCCAGGATTACAAGAAGAGATTGGCGAAAGTGTCCAAAGACAGTTCAAAGTTTGGAGGCATACAAGGGAG
>ML777832.1:50619-84039 GCA_009831015.1 Picea engelmannii
TGTTACAAATCCAACTCACTTAGTTATGAATGAAATAATAGATCAATATTTATTGTCCAATTTATTTAAGGGAAAAATAAATTAGACACATGTTTCTTGCTGACTTTTCAACACTCCCTCTCAACAAGAAAGGGAGTATCCTTCACCCCAATCCTGTCTCTGTGATATTCAAATATTCTCCTAGTGAGCGCCTTCGTCAGAATGTCTGCATCCTGATCTTCCATAGGAATGTATTGAAGAAACATGATCTTTCGTTGCACACAATCTCTGAAATAATGATATCAGATATCTATATGCTTAGATATGTCATGAAAAACAAGATTAATCGAGAGTTTAATGCAACTCCGATTATCACAATAAATCACTGTTGGATCTAAATGAGAACCAAATGAACCAACCAAGATCTTTCTCATCTAGATAGCCTCACATGCAGCTTGACTCACTTCCATGTATTCCGCTTCCATAGAACTAAGTGCCAGGGATCTTTGTTTCCTGTTGTACCAAGAAACAGTTGTAGACATGATAGTACATATCCCCCTTGATGTACTCTTTCTGTCCGTTGGGCTGCCTGCCCAATCTGCATCCTTGAAGCCATGCAACTTCACCTCATCCGTCTGTCTGTACCATAATCCATACTCATATGTTCCCTTCAGATATCTCAAGACATGCTTACCCACCTTCCAAAAGAGTTTGGTAGGCTTAATCATCACTTGACTTAGTTGGTTAACCGCATAGGAAATGTTATGTCTCATATTCACTAAATACATTACCGAATGCACTAACTGTCGATAGACAGTAGCATCCACTACTTCTCCAGAAGTAGCATCCTCTTTCCTCTAGTTTGATGGAAGAGTAGTATCCATGGGTTTGCAGCCCTCCATGTGAAACTTACCCAATATCTCTCTTGCATACTTTCCTTGAGACACAAAAATTTCACCATCTCCCTGCCATATTTCCAATGCAAGGAAATAATGAAGAAGGCCCAAATCCTTCATTTCAAACTCCTTTGCAAGGTCCTCCTTGCATGAGTGTATCAGCTACTCATCACCAGTCAGTATTAAATCATCAACATAAAGCACAATGATTAAAATCTTACCCTCCACCAAAATTTGTTATAGGTTTGCATCTGCTTCTCTTTTAGTGAAGCCCAACCCAATGAAATAGCTGTCTATCTGAGTGTACCAAGCATGAGGTGCTTGCTTCAGCCCATACAGTTCTCTCTTGAGTATACACACATGCGACTCTCTGTCAAAGGTCTCAAAACCTTCTGGTTGTTTAATGTACACTTTTTCCTCAACGATCCCATTGAGGAACGCAGTTTTTATATCCATTTGATGAATGCACTATCCCATCTACGATGAGAGTGCAAGGATGGATCTTATGGAAGAGTACTTTGCGAAAGGTGCAAAGGTGTCACCATAATCTATCCCCTCAATCTGTGAGAAACCTCGGGCCACAAACCTGGCCTTGTATTTCTCCACACTCCCATCAACATCTTGCATTACCTTGTAATCCATCTCGAACCTACCACTGATTTGTTTATCGGTCTTGGGACAATTTCCCATACACCGTTTTTGACGATGGAATCATACTCCTCTACCAATGCATCAACCCAAGTCGGGTCCTGCACTGCTTCCTAAAAGGAAGATGGTTCAGTCACAATAAATTTTCTCATGAGAGCCATGTATCCAGCAAATCAATCAGGAGACTGTCTCTGTCTACGCTGTGAAGTAGGGGCTCCTACATTCTGTGGAGCATATAGTCTCAATCTGTCAGCTTCCATGGTGCGATTTCTACAATTTCTAATGGATGGCTCTACTTGAGTGGTTTCCTCCACTCCATGAACCTCCTCATGTGGTTGATCCACATCTTCAGACTCATCCTTGGGAACCAACAGTTCCTCTTCTGCATGCAAGTCTAGTTCCCTCTCAAGTGACAACCGCATGGCTTTCCCCTCATCGAATTCTATATCCTGTCGCATAGAAGTCATCTTACTGTTCAGAAAATACACACGATAATTATGGGGTGTTTCTGTGTACCCCACAAATATCCCAACTTCAACAGTCAGTTCTAGCTTCTTCCTGGCATCCTTGGTCACATGCACATAAACAAATGACCCAAATTTTTTAAAATGAGAGACATTAGGTTTATTACATGTAAAATCTTCTTCAGGTGTACTCATTCCAAGTACTCTATGAGGACAATGGTTCTACACATAAACTGCAGTATTGCATGCTTCTACCCACAAATGAATTGGTAGGCCCTGATCATGCAACATTGCTCGTGTTGCACCCAAGATCGTTCTTTTCTTTCTCTCCGCGACCCCATTTTTCCATGGGTTATGAGGTGCTATGAGTTTTGTTTTAATTCCTTCTCTGCTACAGAAGTCTTTGAATTCGTTAGAGATGTATTCTCCACCATTATCACTCCTTAGAGCCTTCACTTGCTTCCTCAACTCTTTCTCCACCAATGCTTTAAACTCACAGAACTTTGAGAATGTTTGATCCTTCTTCTGCATGAAGAATATCCAACATTTACGAGAAAATTCATCAACAAAAATAACATAATACCTATGTTTTGTTGTTGAAGCAACCAAGAATGGTCCACACAAGTCCGTGTCAATTCTCTCAATGGTCACTGAAGCACGGTTCTCCTTTTCATGAAAGGTGGACTTTAAATACTTTTCCAGGGCGCACGCCTTGCACTGATATAACTTAGCAAATGTTCCCCTTGGAAGTCCAATAGATATATGTTGCATGATCTTCAAGGCTCCATGATGCAGATGGCCCAATCTCCTGTGCCATAATTTTCCCTCATCCCGACTCACCAGTTTTTCTGCCTTGCCTATCATGGCACTGCAACCATCTACCTCCACCATGTAGAGATTCTTAACTCGAATCCCTATCTTCTTGAATTTTCCCGTTGCTTTATGTCATAGGTAGGCTTTTCCACTGCTAAAAACAACATCATAGGCTCTGTCCTCCAACATTGAAACTGAGACTAATTTTTTCTTCAGACCTGTAACATGCATAACATTTTTCAATTGAAATGGTTTACCTGACTCCCTCTGAAAGGTAATGGTACTAATACCATTTGCACTGTATCGTCCATCATCCCCCATCTCTATATGCATTCTGAGATCTTTCTCCTCCAAGTCAATGAAAGACTCTTTATCTCCCATCATGTGGAAGGAAGATCCACTATCCAAATACCACACCAATCCCGATACACTTGAAGCCATGCATGTGATCAAAGAAAAGTCAAGCTCAAATTGTGAGACAAGAGCCTCACCATTTGTAGCTCCATCAACTTTCTTGTTCTTCTTCTTCTGCGGATAGTTAGTAGTGAGATGCCCATGTTCATGACAGTGAAAACACTTCACTTTGGACAAATCCATCTTCTTGACTTTAGACTCATATTTTGATTGGAATTTCTTCCCTTTCCCTTTCCTTTTCTTTGCAGTCAAAGCACAATCCTCTTCATCATCATGCTTTGATGAAGATCCATCTCTGTTGTTCTGCATAAACTCCTCTTGAACTAGATCCGACCGTAGTTGTTCCCGATACGACAATTTTTCCCTTTCACTGATAGAGTCTTGATAACTGTGCCAACTCTTGGAAAGTCCTAGGAGATCCAAGCTCACCAAATCATCAGCAACGATTATTATTCCACACTTCCAATCTCATCCCAACATTGGACAAACTTCATGAGATATTTTGGAATGGTGTCACCCTTCTCCATCTTGATCTTTCTGAGTTTATCTTTGAGTGCCAATTTCCTATGGTCACTACTATTTTGGAACAGATCCATCAAAACCTTCCACATTGCATGTGGTGTGGTTTTCCCATGGAGACTTGAGACTATGTGGTCTCGTACTCCCTCCAATAGAATCCTCCTCGCCTTCGCCACTTTCTTTTTCCATGCATCAAGATTTGTAGTGTCTGTCGCATTCGGCTTAGGAACATTGTTGTTAGTGTAACCCTTCAAGACATTATCTTCGATTATTGCTTCCATCCTATCCTTCCAAGCAATGTCACTCAAGCTTCCCTCAAGTGCATACTCCAACCTCAAGCCATTGAAAGACATTTTCGATCTTGAATTAGTAGTCACACCAAGAAAATCTTGCAAATTTGAATGTTATCCAACCACCAAACTCAACTGCTACCTTTCCTCTTTCCCTGGGAGGTTCGCACCCCACCTGAGAGTAGCTTGAGGGAAGTTTTCACCCTGCCTGTGTATAGCCTACGAACTTGCCTGGGAAGTTCACACTATACTTCACTGTAGGGTGAGGGGAGTTCTCACTTCTCCCTTAAGCACCCTACGAGAATGACCTTGAAGTTCGCACCTCTCCTTTTTCTAGGGTGCGAGAATCACTATTCCTAAAAATGAGTGTAATTTTCAGTACTAGGGTTCGCAGCTTGCTAGAGATGGGACCTGCGAGAATATGATTATGTTCGCACCTCACTTTCATAGCTTTGTGGCCTCCATGGCTCTAATACCATGTAGAAATTTCAATACACTTAATGTATTCATGTGATTCTCCTGATCTAACAATTATACGCCACTGTTAAATACATAATCGCTTCTACTATTATTCTTGCGGAGAATTAAACAACGATCACAACCACAATCACAAAGTGAAATATCAATAACACATAACACAAAAGTTTTACCGGGAAAGCATAAAGATAAAAACCCCACTATCATATATTATGTATATCATGAATCATGAAACAATCTCATACAAAACTCTAATCCAAGAGCTCTCAGTACAATGCAATTGTCTCACACTATCATACACAAATCAAAAAATACATGTGCCAGTTCATGTGTCTAGACAACTTGCCTCCTCTACGCAAACTCTGCAATTTGAATACTCACAATGATCATTACTAATTTCCTAGTTTGCACATGCTCATAATCATATCCACTGTGTTATCACCCCATAAATTATGGGAATCAACTGATGACTTGGATATTATCTGTATCTAGTGTTTTTATTGACAAATGATTTTTCATTCTGCAAATAATTTGAGAAAAAGAAAAAAGAAAAAAGAAAAGGAAAAAGAAAAAGAAAAGAAAAAAGAAAATAAAAAGAAAAAGAAAAGAAAAATAGTAAAAGAAAAGAGGGCATAAAAGAATTGAAAAGAAAAAGCCCCATGCAATAATAGTAACTTGGCCATACCTTTCAAGCATGGCCAAGTTCTTTTTAAATTTAATGTTGCTAGGTTAGTGAATAAATCTAACCAGACTGTCTAATCCTGGTAAGATAGCCCTTAGGTTAGATTAGTGAATAAATCTGACCAGACGGTCTAACCCTGGTCAGATAGCCCTTAGGTAGAGTAATTTATTAACCCAATAGTTTAATCTGGGTTAATTGTCTTAGGAATATAGGTTAGCATGTAGGTTAGTTTCTTCATTTTCTTCACCACCCATGAAACCAGACTGATGAAAATGCTACACCATGTCTCCATTGCCTAATAATAGTTTAGATGGTGTCCCCCTTGGTGGTGTCTATGTGAAAATATTGGGAAAAACCCAAAAAAGGCACCTATCCTAAGTTTTCCTAACACATCCTTTTTCTCGCTCATGATTTATATTTCCTACACTTATCAGCAGTCCAGATCATGCCGCTTAGATCTACGGCGCACAGATCATTCCAGACCACCCCTATTTTTCTTCTTTTAACCAGGGGGGGGTCCGGAATCGGTAATAAGAATCGCGCAGATCTGGACGGTCCAAGAATAAGCGCGTTGATCCACGACCCAAATTGGATTCCTGACCCCCCTCGTCCATTCTGCCTTTAATTGAGGGAGGGGGGTCCGGAATGAGTAATAAATGACGTGATAAGATCTGCGGCCAGGAAACTGCCACGCAGATCAATGGTTTACAATGGATTTCGGACCCCCCTTGATGTTCTGCTTTTAACCAAAGGGGGGGGGGGGTCCGGAACGGATATTCCCTCTGATGGGCCCCTTGTCATAGGTGGCACAAATCTGTTGGTCCTGAATTCTTTTCACCATATGTCATCTGAGAGCCTCCATCACTCAGGGACGTCATCCTCCACTGATGCCACTTGCTCCGCTTGTTCCCGAGTGGTGTCCCATCCCATAACTATTGTCAGTTCCTACTGTCAGTCCATCACCCCTTTCACTCATGAACAACCCCTTATTGCGACTTTTACCACCAAGCCCTGGCCGCCATGTCACCTGTCTGTATGATTTGGCCACCGTCACCTTCCACCTCATCCCAAGTGGCCCGTTGTCTATTTATTATAGGATAACATACCCGTTATCCTGCTGACCTGTCTCCCGCGTCCGACCGACCCCAGTTTTGAATAAAAATACCCTTATTCCCCTTTCATTCGTTATTCGTCCATTGCACCAAAAAACTTACCTCTTATTCCTCCATTTCCTCCTCGTCACCTTCATCACAGTCAGTCGACCCCACTAACATATTGTTTATTGCAGGTACTATTGCAGAGATGGTGCCAAAGCCAAGGCTAGCGGAAGGAGAAGAGAATCATTTTCTTCCTCCTCCTGTTGACCTGGACAAAATACCTTTGGTGGATAAATATAGGTTGATCGCAGATACGATTTGCGACTTCAATTTTTCAGACCTCCAATCATGGCTCCGAGAAGTGTTCCTGGACAAGAGCGATGAGATTTTACTCTGGGAGTCCAATTTTCCCCTGTACCTTTTCCCCCAGATACACCACTTTCTCGAATTTTCCCTAAAATGCCAAGCCCATTATATTCCCAACCAGGGGGCCATCGTCTCATCATCTAGAGACGTCCTCTTCTTCATCACTCCTAAATACATTGACCAAATGATGCAAATTCCCCATGCTGATTTTGTTTCTCCTTTCGACCTAGAGATCCTTACAGAGTTGTATCAAAAGATGACCTTTCCATAGAGAGCTCAAATTTTTGAGTTGTTCCTTCCCACCCCTGCTCAATTCCATTCCACCAATCCACCTTACCTGTCGTCCATGTTCTCCACCAAGGGAAACCATATCATTTCCTCTCGTTGCGCTATGTTAGGATACTATTCTGACCAGTGGGTAGATGAGCCCATTCTGGGTTTTCTATCCATTTTATCCACTGATGAAAAACCCACCACCCAGTTCGATTTCAGTACCTTCTTGGCCAACAATATTCACGAACAGTTCGTGAATTTTGGCACGGAAGGCATGTTTAGATATTCTTCTATATTGGCCTACATGTTTGTTTTCTATCAAGAAGACAAGTTTAGTTTTTCAATGCAGAAAATGGACGCAGACAAAAAGCCACAGCCAGTCACAACGTGGACATATTTGTTGAAGCACAATTCCAGAAATTATAGCTTCAAGGCATTTATTGATCTTTTATACCACCCTATGGTAAGCATGTTGAGTGGCAGGCTCGAGACACGAATAAACAACGAAGTCTAGAGAATCCTACATCTCTCGGACAATGCAAAGAGAGGTGACCAGTACCTTTATCAAAACCACACCAAGATTAGAGTCTTCGAGTATGAATTGGCACCTTACAAACTGCCTCAATATGTGCCTATAAGAATCTTTGCATTAGAATATATTAGGCAGATAATGAATTCAGATGACATTCATTTTGTTTCCCTGAAGAAGAAGTAGCAATTGAGAATCAAGGGGCAGATTGGTTCTTTCATCTGCAATAGTCGAGGCACTGAGGAAGAAGTGGACAGAATGTTGAAGGAGATGAAATTCTTTACGAGTTTCACATGGCACTATGATCCATGCGGGATCATTTCAGAAATGTGGGTGAAAAATAAAAACATCTCGTATGTTCATGATTCTAAGCGAGAGATCGAAAAATTTGCAAATCAGATAGTGTGGGTGCCTGACACCTTGGTTGAAGTGGAGCAGCAGGTTGAAGTGGAGCAGCAGGTTCCCCCAACAACTATGCAACCAACTACCACAACACAGGTCCCCAAAGAAAAAAGGCCTCGACAAGAGTCATCTCCGCCTATAACAGAGGTATCATTAGAAGAGTTGCAGATGCATACTAAGAGGCCAAAGACAGTTTCAATGCCTGACACGACAGTAGAACAAGAATCCCTGTCTACCACAATAACTACCACAGTAATCAAGCCGGTCATTCCACGTTTTGGTTTGAGCCTTTATCAGGGCATCGCCCCAACAGTACCGAAGAAATCCATAGATTCTCCCCTGAACGATTAGCCAGTGAAGACTGGGCCTAAATTGGGCATCTTCGAGAAATACGAGATGATCAAGAAGAAGAATCAAACGCTTACTAGCAGCACTTATGCCCAGTTTCAGAAATAAATGTCGATTGTACAGCATAGACTGTTGTCTGCATTCAACACAGAGAAGGGAAGGATGCACATGGCCTACCTCCAAGCGTAGGTATTGGATCCCAAGGTGATATCATACTACAAGAGGGCCACCTTCAAATTCCAGGCAAAGGATGTACACCCAGCAGGTCAGATGGATCTGCACAAACAAACAGGGTTGATGGTTTTCCACACATTGGCACATGCTTCAACTTCTGCAGCAAAATTTCAGGTATCATTGAACAATGCTCAAATGCAGCTCAAGTTGGAGAAGATATCTTCTTTTGCGAAAGACAACCGAATCAAAACTTTGGAGGATTTGGTCCTCAAGATCAACTACAATCCTTCAAATGTCAAATCTGCAGAGGAGTTGATAAAGAAAAAGAATGCAGACATCACTTCCTTGAGGAAACAGTTGAAACTCCCGCCCACAGAAGACTCACAGGCTAAGGAGATAGCAGAGAAGGAAGGTGAGAAGGACGAAATGCTCAAGCTGCTCATGGAGAAGAATGCACAACTCAAAGAGATGGAGGCTGAGATGGAAAGATTACTAAAAGAGAAGGAACAGATGAATCCAATGGAAGTCATTCCATTGAGTGCCATTCCTATCTCAGGAGCAAGCACAGCAGCAGTAACAACAATTCCATCTGCAACCCAAGTGACACCACAAGAAGGGACAACAGACCTTGCCAAATCCATGGAAAAGATGAACCTGCAAGAGACAGAAATCAGCAGGCTGAAGAAGGAAGTTGAGAACCTCCAGGAGCTCAAAACTTATTTTCAAACCAGTCTATCCAAAGAGAAGCAAGTAACTGAGCAGCTCAGGAAAGAACTACAGCAACTCCAGAAACAAACCATGGCAGGAAAAACTTTGGCTGAGGTCAAAGAAAATGTATGGACAGATATCACGAAGTCCATAAATGAGATATGGCCCATGATCCAAATTATGTTTGAACAGAATGAGTTGCTCCAGAGGAGTAAACAGGCCATTGAGAAAATCAAAGTGGAATTGGGGGACAAACCAACTCAGGCTAATGATATCATCAAATTCCTCAATTCCAAAACCAGAGAAGAGATAGAAGAGCTGAAAATAGAAGACAGAATAGAGACAATCCTTGAGGTCAAGAGGGTTTTGACCAAGAGAGGATTAATGCTGCAGCTCGAAGAGAAGGTTCAGGTAATGGACCAGGGAGTACAAATTTTTTTCAATAAGATTGATGCTCTCCAAAAGAAAGGCTTACCTGGTCTGAAGGTCATTAATGATAAACTAATGACACTCCCGGATTACAAGAAGAGATTGGTGGAAGTGTCCGTTCAAAGTTTGCAGGCATACAAGGGAGCATCACCGGCAAAGCATTCATGGATGCCCTACAGTTGGACATTAGTATCCAACACGAGATTCGATACATATTCCTTACTAAGCCCACATTCGCTAAGTATACAAACATGGATGAAGTGTATCAGAGACTACTCAAAGTCATAGTGCCTAGTCAGCTCAGATGAGAAGAACTCTGTGATCTTCTAGATTAGCAGATGAGTTGTCCAGGTCTCGTCACATGTCTAGTTAGAAGAGGTTACACAGGAACCTCGCCAACGGCCTACCCCAGAAATTCCGCATGCAGTTGTACCGAGTCATCAAGAAGTTTTGATTAGTTAAATCAGTTAGGCTAAAAATAGAATGAGCACATCCTGATCAGTTATGATAGGAACGTTTGTAATTTGAATTATAAATACTTCAACTTTCGAAGTATTGAGGGTTGTTGATCTTTACACCCTTACACTATCAGACTGTAACCATTTTTGAATAAGATCTGTCATTAATAAAGAGGAAGCTTTTTATAGGATTCTTGCATGTATTCACTGGTGATGTTTATTCTCTAAGTTGAATGTTTTCTTGCTTTTGACCATTTTGTTTTCTGAATCTAATCTTTAAAAGTAATGCATGTTGCAGGATTTATCTTAGATACCCTGTTTCCGACTTTAAAGGTTTTGATGTTTATCTTCTGAGGTTTTCAATTAAGGAATTCTTAACTGCTTCTTAGTTGAAGTATCTATCTCATCTTTTCTTTTGTCCATCATTTAAATTATTGAAGATCCAGTGAGTATATTATCTCACCCTGTGGAATTTTTCCTTTACGTTTATGGTTTGTATCTCATGTTGATTATAACACATACCACATAGCCCAATGGAGGTGTAGACTGTCTCAACCAATTCAAAAACACTTTTACAACAAAACCTACCCGTTTCTTTACCTAGCCTAACATCTGAAATTAAAAACAAAGATAAATCATATAGAGAGATCCCTCTCTGAAGTTGGAAGGGCTAGATCCCAGCTTTAAAAGCGGTTGGATAAAGTTACCTTTGTATATTTCTTCTTTTTCAACCTCTACGAAATTTACCAAGTGCTAACATAATGGCGAATCCACTGGGGATGATATAAAAACTGATAATTTCACGTTTTCCTTCCCTGAAAAGAACATTCGATTCTGAGAAGAAAGTAATGTTTAGAGGTTGACCAAACTTTGCACATGTTATTTTCAGACTCAGAAAATAAAAATAAAAATACATATATAAAAACCAAAAAGATTTTTGGCTCCCAAGAAAGTTCACACTCGATCTCATCCAGACCCAAAACCCACGATAGTTATAGATAACCCTGAGCAGTTGTTTAGGCGAAAGACCTTAGCTTCTGGTTCAGTGAGTTATACTCCCCTTCATAAGTCTCCTTCCTTTTCAGGAGAACCAAATATCTCTCAAAACCTTGATCTTGATCCCTTTCCACGATGAAGCCTGGTTAGAACATGGTCTGAAACTTTTGTGTCTAGATTCGTCTTTGACCCAACTGTGTTGCAACCCCAAACCCCCAAAGTCTTGTCTCCCACGACTAAACTACAAATCACTACCTCAGTACCACCCAGTCCCTCCTCCTCCTCATCTTCAGTCGCTACTTCTCCGACCATCCAGGTGGTTGTTCCACCTCCTCAACTCATCATGGCATCTCGATATGCTCCTTTGGTGTTGGCGGCGCCGCTACATGCCATGCCCCAAGACTATCAAACTAGACTTCCACATTTCGATGCAACCAGACCTTTAAACGCCCAACAACATGTGGATAAAATGAATGACTATTTCGACCTGCAAGAAGTTGACGAGGCTGACGTTCAAATGCGACTGTTTTCTCAAAGTCTGACAGGAGATGTCAAGAAATGGTTCAAAGCTTTACCTGCCACCTCAGTTCTTGACCTTGTTGCATTCCAAAGAAGTTTTCTTGACAGATGGGAGGTAAAGAAAACCTCTCTCCAAATACTGTCAGAATACGAGAATATAAAAAGAAATCAAGGTGAGATGGTACAATATTATTGCACCCGTTTTAACAACCTATACAATGAAATCCCAACTGAAATCAAACCTCCATAGGGTTTGGCATTGATTAAATTCCCTGATGGATTTGATGCTGACATGTCTTACCAATTAAGAGAAAGAAATGATGCCACCCTAGAGGACATGCATAAAAGTGCTATTAGTGTGGAGGCCAATCTTTTGACGAAAAGGGCCTGTCAAAGGTCAGAAAGGAGAGTCACGATCAAAGAAAAACCTTCCACATCGACCACTGATTCCAAATGGGATTCTATGGTCAGAACATTTGAACTATTGCTGGAAAGAGTGAATGTGTCAGACAGAAATCCTCCGAGAGACAACACACTCGCTCCTCAGATTCGGAACCCCAATTTCAGAAGAAACCCTCCTCAAATCAGACAGAGAGATCCTAGGGATCAAAGATAATAGAGGGGCCCAGATCAATAGATCAGGCCTCCTCTGCAGGAAAACTATGATGATGAAGGGGGAGAAGTGATTGAGGAATTGGAGGAGACTCACATCAACCTTATGGGAATTCACGACAACGAGGCCATTTTCCTTACTCAAGAGGAGTAGGAACTCTTTCTGCTAAATAAAACAAAGGTAAGTGAAGAATCTGAAGATGCGGAACAACAGGCTTTTGAGAATGCTATTCTGGAGGTACACCGCCAGTACAATGTACATAGCAAGAAGAGAGAAGGGAGTTCGAAGACACAAGGGACTTCTTCCAAGAAGACAACCGAAACACAGAAGACAATCAAAACCAAGAAAACCCCTAAACATTCTTCTGAGAAGACTCCTGAGAAGACTTATGAGAAGACTCCTGCTGAGAAGACTTCTGAGAAGACTACTGCCGAGAAGATTTCTGAGAAGAGTAAAGATGACACTCCTTTGAAGAAAAACATCACCATTCTGAAAAGACCATCACAACCTGATGCTTCACATGTTAACCCGCCGAGTACTTCTGAGCCGAAGAACATGGCGGACAAATTAGAACTGATGAGCCAAGGTAGAGCTCTTACACCCTTTAGCCTTGAAGGGGAATTGGCAAAAATAAAAATTCCCATCCCACTTACAGAGTTGATGAACAGAGACGGGTATCATTCACAGGTACTAAAAGCACTGGCCATTGAACCTGATATAGGCACCAAGGCCTTGACTATTGGATCAATGACTCATTCAGACACTGTGAACCTTACTGATGATCATCCCGAACTCCTTTTCGGACCTCAAGTAGATGGTCGAGAAGATATAGGTGATGTAGCTCCTTTTTACATCAGTTTAAACATACATGACTTGATATTGCATAATGCTATGCTGGACTCAGGTGCCTCACATAATCTGATGCCTAAAGCAGTAATGGAAAAACTGGGACTAGAGGTCACCAGACCATACAAGGATTTACATTCATTCGACTCCAGCAAAGTCAAATGTATTGGTTTGATCAAGGACCTATGCATCACCCTAGTTCAGATCCCTTCAAAAAGCATGGTAATGGACGTGGTGGTTGCTGACATCCCGCCTAAGTATGGAATGTTGCTATCCCAGTCTTGGGGAGCGCAGCTGGATATGTCTTACGCCACTATCCCAGTGTTCGGACAATAGAGGAGGTTATACAGAGAAACACTGATGAAGTACATGGTCAGTAGTCAGGAAAAACCGCACAATTACCCCCTTTAGTTTGAACATTCTGATTTAGATTCGTTCATCTTGTACAATGATGGTGATATGGAAGAGAAAGATACTCAGCTGATGGAAGATGTATCTAGTCAAGATGAAGGTCCAGAAATCAGTGAGGTAGAAAAGACGAAAAATGTAATCACTGAAGAATTCCTCGTCGATTTCTGGAGTATGGATTTTGATGGCGCTGTGAGTAAAGAAGGAGCAGGAGCTGGAGTCTGGATGCATAATCATCGAAACAGGTATTCAGAAAATCATTCCTACAAATTAAATTTCCAGTGCACTAACAATGTTGCCGAGTATGAAGCTTTAATGCTCGGTCTAAAGCTATTGAAAGAAGTTGGTGCTAAGCAGATAATGGTAAGGGGTGACTCTGAATTAATAATCAAGCAAATTAAAGGTGAGTATGCTGCTAAACACCCACGCCTTAGAGCCTACAGGAATGTTGTTCTTGATGCTTTGAAGTGTTTTAATGAGATTGACTTACAGGTAATGTCGAGGGGACAGAATATTATGGCCGACGGATTGGCTACGTCAGCAACCTCCTGCAAGATTCCTTTCCGCCAAACTCGCCCATACACTGTTGAGGTGAAATGCAGACCGACAGTTCCCGATAATATCAGGTACTGTAAAGTGTTTGGAAATGATGATCAAATAGATGACTTTCTGCAATGCAAGAACGATTTTGAATGTACAAATATAGATTTAGAAAATGAAGATGAGAATGTAAATAATTCTGAGTTTGAAATAGATAGTGTGAATACTATAAATTCAGGAGTAGATACAGTAGATTCAGGAGAGTTAGGGGATGACAAAATGGATGTCGATGTTTTACAGTTGAAAAGAAATGTTTTACCTAGAGGTCTTGTTCCTTTAGAATATCTGTTTGCCAGTAACGATGTAGCTAAGAAACCAAAAATAGAATCCCATGGACAAGAGGTAGAGGGCTGCAATATAGGGACTGAAGAGAAGCCTAGGATGGTCAAACTGTCCAAATCATTACCCCCAGAACAAAATTTTAAATACATTGAGATATTCAAAGAATATTCAGATGTTTTTGCCTGGGGCTATGAAGATTTTAAAGCCTATGATACCAACATCATACAACACAGGATTCCCATAAAGGAAGACCAAAAACCATTTAGGCAGAAACTTCGGAGGATAAATCCCAAGTTGCTCACTCTGATAGAAAAACAAATCAAGAAAATGTATGTTGCCAAGATCATAGTCCCGCTACGTTTCTCTAAGTGGGTTTCTAATTTAGTCCCTACACGTAAGAAAACCGGGGAAATCAGACTCTGCATAGATTTCTGAAATCTGAACAAAGTATCCCTAAAAGATAATTACCCATTACCAAAAATGGACCACCTCCTGCAAAGGGTGGTCAGGTCCAGTAGGATATCTCTGTTGGATGGTTTCTCAGGCTACAACCAGGTCCTAGTTCACCCGGACGATCAAGATAAAACCGCTTTTACCACACCATGGGGCACTTTCATGTACGTGAAGATGCCTTTTGGTCTGATGAATGCAGGAGCCACGTTTCAGAGGGCAATGGATATCACCTTCGTGGAAGAATCTGGTAAGTTTATCGACGTTTATTTAGATGATGTGACTGTGTTTTCCAAATCTGATGACGAACACCTGCGGCACCATAGATGAGTTTTCAAGAAATGTAGAAGGTTTGAGATTTCTTTAAATCCTAAGAAGTGTCTTTTTGGGTAAGAAGAAGGCAAACTGCTAGGACACATCATCTCTAAAGATGGAATCAGAATAGACCCCAACAGAATCGAGGCCATACTAAAGTTAGAACACCCAAGAAACCTCAAAGAACTACAGTATTTTATAGGGCAGATTAACTTTCTACGAAGATTCATTCCCAATCTGGCTGAACTCATCCGAAACATTACAAACATGCTTAAAAAGGACGTAAAAATAAAATGGGACTCTGAGTCCAGACAATCCTTCAAACAAGTCAAACGAGCACTCACAGAGGCCCCAGTTTTGATCAGTCTCGATTTCACTAAAGATTTTTATCTTTTTTCTTTCGCTTCTGAACATACTATAGCTGCGATATTACTGTAGAAGAACAGTGAAGGGTATGAACAGCCCATAGCTTTCCTTATCAAATCTTTAAGAGATGCTTCCCTGAACTACAATATTATGGAGAAGCAGGCTTTTGCCTTGGTGAAAGCCATAAAGGATTTTAGGGTCTATATTCTCCATTCTCACACCATAGCTTATGTTCCGAATGCAGTAGTAAAGGATATCTTGACACAGGATAACCTTGATGGAAGAAGGGGAAAGTGGATTGCTATCATTTTAGAATACGATATAGAGATTAAGCCCACAAAACTGATCAAAGGCCAAGGCCTTGCTAAATTAATGGCTTAATCTAACTTCCAGGCTCTTGAAATTAATTTTCTAGATGTGGCAGATGAACATGGCGAGATGGCGACTTCAAACATTAGAGAGGTATTTCTAAACTCTCCATGGTATGCAGACCTTGTATTCATTTTACAAAATTTACAAGCTCCCCCTGGTTTAACTAAGACTAAAGCTAGATTTTTAGAGTTGAAGGCTTTGAAATTATGTATTCTAGAAGGAAATTTGTATTGGAAATACCCTGGAGGTATTCTTTTAAATTGTTTACTGAAAGATGAAGTTGATAAGGTGTTGCAGAAGTTTCATGCAGGAGAATATGGTGGCCATTTGAATTGGAAGGTTACAGCCAACAAAATACTCAGAGCTGGCTTTTACTGGCCCACCCTATTTGCAGATGTACATTAGAAAGTAACATCTTGTCACCAGTGTCAACTGTTTGAAGGTAAAAGGAAACTCCTTCCTCTACCTCTTAAACCAATATCTGTTGAGGCTCCTTTCTAGCAATGAGGACTCGATTTCATTGGAGAAATACACCCTCCGTCTTTAGGCCAACACAGGTGGATTCTTACTGCCACTGATTATCTTACCAAATGGATCGAGGCTATACCAAGCAGGAAAGGCACTGACTTAGTAATTATCAAATTCCTTGAAAACAATATTTTATCTCGTTTTGGTTGTCCTAGAAAGATTAGCATCGACAATGCAACTGCCTTTTGGTCGAAGAAACTCATAGATTTCTGCAATCAGTATCACATTGGTTTGTGGAATTCCATAGCCTACTACCCTCGGGGGAATGGGTTGGCGGAGTCTTCAAACAAAAATTTGGTAAATATCATCAAGAAAACATTACAGGAAAAGAAAAAATCATGGCACGATAAGTTGGTATTTTCTTTATGGGAAGATAGACTGACCACCAAAAGGTCAATTGACATGTCACCTTACCAGCTGGTCTATGGTGCAGAGGCAGTTTTCCCTATGTCTCTAGGAGTCCCTATCATGAAATTACTTCAAGAGGTGCAAGCTGAGCCAAATGACTCACAGAGAAGAATCAACCAGATGATTCATTTGCAATAGACTAGAGAAGAAGTTTTCAACAAAACACAGGTCATCCAAGAAAACATCAAGAAGATATTTGACAAACGAACCAAGGAAGATGATGGGATTCCAGGAATGAGGACAAGGGAAAGCATGGGAAATTTGACCACCTACGGACAGGGCCTTACATGATCCAAGCTTTCAGAGGAAACAATGCTTTCTTGCTAAACAATGCCGATGGGTCAGATCTGCCAGGAGCACCTGTGAATGGCAGAATGCTGAAACATTATGTCCCACCTTAGTAAAATATTTGAAGAACTCACTCTCCATTGTACATACCAGTTTAATTTCATTTTTTCACTTGCATTTTTTTGAGTGGGAAACATTAGTCAGTCGGTTGAAGCCCGAAGAGAAGGCCCGAAGCTGTTGACCATTGTTTTTCCAAGTTTTGAAAATAAGAACAATGAAGGCTACTAGGCAGATATGTTTAGAATGACAGGAACCAGGATTCTTGGCACTTAATAGGGAAAGTACCATCCCCAGGTGGAGCCACTGTTATCACCCAAATAAATTATGGGAATCAACTGATGACTTGGATATTATCTGTATCTAGTGTTTTTATTGACAAAATATTTTTCATTCTGCAAATAATTTGAGAAAAAGAAAAAAGAAAAAAGAAAAAGAAAAAAAAACAAAAGAAAAAAGAAAAGAAAAATAGTAAAAGAAAAGAGGGCATAAAAGAATTGAAAAGAAAAGGCCCCATGCAATAATAGTAACTTGGCCATACCTTTCAAGCATGGCCAAGTTCTTTTTAAATTTAATATTTCCAAGTTAGTGAATAAATTTGACCAGACTGTCTAATCCTGGTCAGATAGCCCTTAGGTTAGATTAGTCAATAAATCTGACCAGACAGTCTAACCCTAGTCAGATAGCCCTTAGGTAGAGTAATTTCTTAACCCAACAGTTTAATCTGGGTTAATTGTCTTAGCAAGATAGGTTAGCATGTGGGTTAGTTTCTTCATTTGCTTCACCACCCATGAAACCAGACTGATGAAAATGCTACACCATGTCTCCATTGCCTAATAATAGTTTAGATGATGTCCCCCTTGGTGGTGTCTATGTGAAAAGATTGGGAAAAACCCATAAAAGGCACCTATCCTAAGTTTTCCCGACACATCCTTTTTTCGCTCATGATTTATATGTCCTACACTTGTCAGCAGTCCAGATCATGGCGCTCAGATCTACGGTGCACAAAGCATTTCGGGCCCCCCCTAGTGTTCTTCTTTAAACCAGGGGGGGTCCAGAATCGGTAATAAGAATCGCATATATCTGGACGGTCCAAGAACAAGCGCATTGATCGACGACCCAAATTGGATTCTAGACCCCCCGTCTGTTCTACCTTTAATGGAGGGGCGGGGGTCCAGAATGAGTAATAAATGACACGCTAAGATCTGCGGCCAGGAAACTAGCATGCAGATCAACGATTTACAATGGATTTCAGACCCCCCTTGATGTTCTGCTTTTAACCAAAGGGGGGCGTCCGGAATGGATATTCCCTCCGACAGGCCCCTTGTCATAGGTGGCACAAATCTATTGGTCTTGAAGTCTTTTCACCGTATGTCATCTGACAGCCTCCATCACTCAGGGATGTCATCCTCCACTGATGCCACTTGCTCTGCTTGTTCCTGAGTTGTGTCCCATCCCATAACTATTGTCAGTCCCTGTTGTTAGTCCATCACCCCTTTCACTCATGAACAACCCCTTATTTTGACTTTTACCACCAATCCCTGGCCGCCACATCACCCGTCCATATGCTTTAGCCACCGTCACCTGCCACCTCATCCCAAGTGGCCTGTTGTCCATTTATTATAGGATAACATACCCGTTATCCTGCTGACATGTCTCCCGCATCCGATCGACCCCAGTTTTGAATAAAACTACTGTTATTCCCCTTTCATTCGTTATTCATCCATCGCTCCAGAAAACTTACCTCTTATTCCTCCATTGCCTCGCCATCACCTTCATCCACAGTCATTCGACCCCACTAACATATTGTTTATTTCAGGTACTATTGCAGAGATGGCGCTAAAGCCAAGGCTAGCAGAAGGAGAAGAGAATCCTTTTCTGCCTCCTCCTATTGACCTGGAAGAAATCCCTTTGGTGGATAAAGACAGGTTGATCATAGATACCATTTGTGACTTCGATTTTTCAGACCTTCAGTCATGGCTCCAGGAAGTGTTCCTGGACCAGAGCGATGAGATTGGACTCTGGGAGTCCAATTTTCCCCTATACCTTTTCCCCCAGATACACCACTTTCTCGAATTTTGCCTCAAATGACAAGCCCATTATATTCCCGACCAAAGGGCCATCGTCTCATCATCTAGAGACGTCCTCTTCTTCATCACTCCCGAAGACATTGACCAAATGATGCAAATTCCCCGTGCTAATTCTGTTTCTCCTTTCGACCTAGAGATCCTTACAGAGCTGTATCAAAAGATGACCTTTCCATAGAGAGCTCAAATTTTCGAGATGTTCCTTCCCACCTCCGCTCAATTCCCTTCCACCAATCCACCTTACCTGTCATCCATGTTCTCCACCAAGGGAAACCAGATCATTTCCTCTCTTTGCGCTATGTTAGGATACTATTCCAACCAGTGGGTATATAAGCCCATTCTGGGTTTTCTATCCATTTTTTCCACTGATGAAAAACCCACCACCTAGTTTGATTTCAGTACCTTCTTGGCCAACAATATTCACGAACAGTTCCTGAATTTTGGCATGAAAGGCATTTTTAGATATTCTTCTATATTGGCCTACATGTTTGTTTTCTATCAAGCAGACAAGTTCAGTTTTTCAATGCAGAAAATGGAAGCAGACGAAAAGCCACATCCAGTCACAGCGTGGACATCTTTGTTGAAGCGCAATTCCAGAAATTATAGCTTCAAGGCATTTATTGATCTTTTATACCACCCTGTGGTAAGCATGTTGAGTGGCAGGCTCAAGCCAGGAATAAACGACGAAGTCTAGAGAATCCTACATCTCTCGGACAATGCAAAGACAAGTGACTGGTACCTTTATCAAAACCACACTGAGATCAGAGTCTTCAGCTACGAATTGGCACCTTACAAACTGCCTCAATATGTGTCGGTAAGAATCTTTGTATTAGAATATATTAGGCAGATAATGAATTCAGATGACATTCATTTTGTTTTCCTAAAGAAGAAGGAGCAATTGAGAATCAAGGGGAAGATTGGTTCTTTCATCTGCAATAGTCGAGGCACCGGGGAAGAAGAAGACATAATGTTGAAGGAGATGAAATTCTTTACGAGTTTCACATGACACTATGATCCATGCGGGATCATTTCAGAAATGCAGGTGAAAAATAAAAACATCCCGTATGTTCATGAGTCCAAGCCAGAGATCGAAAAAATTGCAAATCAGATAGTGTGGGTGCCTAACACCTTGGTTGAAGTGGAGCAGCAGGTTCCCCCAACAACTGTGCAACCAACTACCACTCCACAGGTCCCAAAGAAGAAAGGCCTCGACAAGAGTCATCTCCGCCTGTAACAGAGGTATCATCAAAAGAGTTCCAGATGCATACTAAGAGGTGAAAGATAGTTTCAATGCTTGGCATGACAGTAGAACAAGAAGCCCCGCCTACAACAATAACTACCAAAGTAATCAAGCCGGTCATTCCACCTTTTGGTTCGAGCCTTTATCAGGGCATCACCCCAACAGTACCAAAGAAATCCACAGATTCTCCCCTGATTGATCAACCAGGCAAGACTGGGCCTAAATTGGGTATCTTTGAGAAATACGAGATGATCAAGAAGAAGAATGAAATGCTTACTAGCAGCACTTATGCCTACCTCCAAGCACAGGTACTGGATCCCAAGGTGATATCAGACTACAAGAGGGCCACCTTCGAATTCCAGGTGAAGGACGTACACCCACCAGATCAAATGGATCTGCACAAACAACAGGGGAGATGGTTTTCCACACATTGGCACATGCTTCAGCTTCTGCAGCAAAATTTCAGGTATCATTGAACAATGCTCAAACGCAACTCAAGTTGGAGAAGATATCTTCTTTCGCGAAAGACAACCGAATCAAAACTTTGGAGGAGCTGGTCCTGAAGATCGGCTACGATCCTTCAAATGTCAAAGCTGAAGAGGAGATGATAAAGAAAAAGAATGTAGACATCACTTCCTTGAGGAAACAGTTGAAACTCCCGCCCACAGAAGACTCACGGGCTAAGGAGATAGCAGAGAAGGAAGGCGAGAAGGACAAAATGCTCAAGCTGCTCATGGAGCAGAATGCACAACTCAAAGAGATGGAGGATGAGATGGAAAGATTACTAAAAGAGAAGGAAAATATGAAGCCAATGGAAGTTATTCCATTGATTACCATTCCTATCTCAGGATCAAGCACAACAATAGTAATAGCAATTCCATCCGCAACCCCAGTGACACCACAAGAAGGGACAATAGACCTCGCCAAATCCATGGAAAAGATGAACCTGCAAGAGACAGAAATCAGTAGGCTGAAGAAGGAAGTTGAGAACCTCCAGGAGCTCAAAACTTCTTTTCAAACCAACCTATCCAAAGAGAAGCAGGTAACTGAGCAGCTCAGGAAAGAACTACAACAGCTCCAGAAACAAACCATGGCAGGAAAGACTTTGGTTGAGGTCAAAGAAAATGTATGGACATATATCACAAAGTCCATAAATGAGATATGGCCCATGATCCAAATTATGTTTGAACAGAATGAGTTGCTCCAGAGGAGAAAATAGTCCATTGAGAAAATTAGAGTGGAATTGGGGGACAAACCAACTCAGGCTAATGATATCATCAAATTCCTCAATTCCAAAACCAGAGAAGAGTTAGCAGAGCTGAAAATAAAAGACAGAACAGAGACAATCCTTGAGGTCAAGAGGGTTTTGACCAAGAGAGGATTAATGCTACAGCTCGAAGAGAAGGTTCAGGTAATGGACCAGGGAGTACAAAAGTTTTTCAATGAGATTGATGCTCTCCAAAAGAAAGGCTTACCTGGTCTGAAGGTCATTAATGATAAACTAATGACACTCCAGGATTACAAGAAGAGATTGGCGAAAGTGTCCAAAGACAGTTCAAAGTTTGGAGGCATACAAGGGAGCATCACTGGAAAAGCATTCATGGATGCTCTACAGTTGGACATTAGTATCCAACACGAGATTTGATACATATTCCTTACTAAGCCCACATTCGCTAAGTATACATACATGGATGAAGTGTATCGAAGACTACTCAAAGTCACAGTGCCTAGTCAGCTCAGATGGGAAGAACACTGCGATATTCTCGATTAGCAGATGAGTTGTCCAGGTCCAGTCACCTGTCCAGTCAGAAGAGGTTACACAGGAACCTCGCCAATGGCCTACCCCAGAAATTTTGCATGTAGTTGTACTGAGTCATCAAGCAGTATTGATTAGTTAAATCAGTTAGGCTAAAAATAGAATGAGCACGTCCTGATCAGTTATGACAGGAACGTTTGTAATTTGAATTATAAATACTTCACCTTTCGAAGTATTGAGGGTTTTTTATCTTTACACCCTTACGCTATCAGACTGTAACCATTTTTGAAGAAGATCTCCCATTAATAAAGAGGAATCTTTTTACAGGATTCTTGCGTGTATTCACTGGTGATGTTTATTCTCTAAGTTGAATGATTTCTTGCTTTGTGACCATTTTGTTTTCTGAATCTAATCTTTAAAAGTAATGCATCTTGTAGGATTTATCCTAGATACCCTATTTCCAACTTTAAAGGTTTTAATGTTTATCTTCTGAGGTTTTCAATTAAGGAATTCTTAACTACTTCTTAGTTGAATTATCTATCTCATCTTTTCTTCTATCCATCATTTAAATTATTGAAGATCTAGTGAGTATATTATCTCACCCTGTGGAAGTTTTCCTTTATGTTTATGGTTTGTATCTCATGTTGATTATAACACAGACCCCATAGCCCAATGGAGGTGTAGACTATCTCAACCAATTCAAAAACACTTTTACAACAAAACCTACCCGTTTCTTTACCTAGCCTAACATCTGAAATTAAAAACAAAGCTAAATCATATAGAGAGATCCCTCTCTGAAGTTGGAAGGGCTAGATCCCAGCTTTAAAAGTGGTTGGATAAAGTTACCTTTGTATATTTCTTCTTTTTCAACCCCTAGGAAATTTTCCAAGTGCTAACATAACGACGACTCCACTGGGGACAAACTAAAAACTGATAATTTCACATTTTCTTTCCCCGAAAAGAACATTCGATTCTGAGAAGAAAGTAATGTTTAGAGGTTGACCAAACTTTGTACATATTATTTTCAGACTCACAAAATAAAAAAATAAATACATATATAAAAACCAAAAAGAGTTTTGGCTCCCAAGAAAGTTCACACTCGATCTCATCCAGACCTAGAACCCGCGATAGTGATAGATAACCCTGAGCAGTTGTTTAGGCGAAAGACCTTAGCTTCTGGTTCAGTGAGTTATACTCCCCTTCATAAGTCTCCTTCCTTTTCAGGAGAACCGGATATCTCTCAAAACCTTGATCTTGATCCCTTTGCACGATGAAGCCTGCTTAGAACACGGTCTGAAACTTTTGTGTTTAGATTCATCTTTGACCCAACTGTGTTGCAACCCTGAACCCCCGAAGTCTTGTCTCCCATGACTAAACTACAAATCACTACCTCAGTAATGCCTAGTCCCTCCTCCTCCTTGTCTTCAGTTGCTACTTCTCTGACCATCCAGGTGGTTTTTCCACCTCCTCAACCCTTCATGGCAGCTCGATATGCTCCTTTGGTGTTGGCGGCGCCACTACATTCCATGCCCCAAGACTATCAAACTAGACTTCCACAGTTCGATGAAACCAGACCTTTAAAATCCCAACAACATGTGGATAAAATGAATGACTATTTCGACCTGCAAGAAGTTGACGAGGCTGACGTTCAAATGAGACTATTTGCACAGAGTCTGACAAAAGACGTCAAGAAATGGTTCAAAGATTTACTTGCTGCCTCAGTTCCTGACCTTGTTGCGTTCCAAAGAAGTTTTATTGACAGATGGGAGGTAAAGAAAAACCCTCTCCAAATACCATCAGAATACGAGAATATAAAAAGAAATCAAGGTGAGATGGTACAAGATTATTGCACCCGTTTTAACAACCTGTACAATGCAATCCCAACTGAAATCAAACCTCCACAGGGTTTGGCATTGATTAAATTCCCTGATGGATTTGATGCTAACATGTCTTACCAATTAAGAGAAAGAAATGTTGCCACCCTAGAGGACATGCAGAAAAGTGTTATTAGTGTGGAGGCCAATCTGTTTGCGAAAAGGGCCCATCAAAGGTCAGAAAGGAGAGTCACGATCAAAGAAGAACCTTCCACGTCGACCACTAATTCCAAATGCGATTCTATGGTAAGAACATTGGAACTATTGATGGAAAGAGTGAATGTGTCAGACATAAATCCTCTAAGAGACAACACACCCGCTCCTCAGGTTCAGAACCCCAATTTCAGAAGAAACCCTCCTCAAATCAGACAGAGAGATCCTAGGGATCAAAGAGAACAGAGGGGCCCAGATCAGCAGATCAGGCCTCCTCTGCAGGAAGACTATGTCGATGAAGGGGGAGAAGTGATTGAGGAATTGGAGGACACTCACATCAACCTTATGGGCATTCACGACAACGAGGAAATTTTCCTTACTCAAGAAGAGCAGGAACTTTTTCTCCTAAATCAAATAAAGGTAAGTGAAGAAGCCAAAGATGCAGAACAACAGGATTTTGAGAATGCTATTTTGGAGGTACACCGACAGTAGAATATGCATAGCAAGAAGACAGAAGGGAGTTCGAAGATAGAAGGGACTTCTTCCAAGAAGACAACCGAAACACAGAAGATAGTCGAAACCAAGAAAACTCGTAAACCTTCTTCTGAGAAGACTCCTGAGAAGACTTCTGAGAAGACTACTGCCGAGAAGATTTCTAAGAAGAGTAAAGTTGATGCTCCTTTGAATAAAAACATCACCATTCTGAAAAGACCATCACAGCCTCATGCTTCACATGTTAACCCATCGAGTACTTCTGAGCCGAAGAACATGGCGGAAAAATCAGAACTGATGAGCCAAGGTAGAGCTCTTACACCCTTTAGCCTTGAAGGGGAATTGGAAAAAATAAAAATTCCCATCCCACTTACAGAGTTGATGAACAGAGACGGGTATCGTTCACAGCTAATAAAAGCACTGGCCATTGAACCTGATATAGGCACCAAGGCCTTGACTATTGGATCAATGACTCATTCAGACACTGTGAACCTTACTGATGATCATCCCGAACTCCTTTTCGGACCTGAAGTAGATGGTCGAGACGATACAGGTGATGTAGATCCCTTTTTCATCAGTTTAAACATACATGACTTGATATTTCATAATGCTATGTTGGACTCAAGTGCCTCACTTAATCTGATGCCTAAAGCAGTAATGAAAAAACTGGGACTGGAGGTCACCAGACCATACAAGGATTTACATTCATTTGACTCCAGCAAAGTCAAATGTATTGGTTTGATCAAGGACCTATGCATCACCCTGGTTCAGATCCCTTCAAAAAGCATGGTAATGGACGTGGTGGTTGCAGACATCCCGCCTAAGTATGGAATGTTGCTATCCCGGTCTTAGGGATCTAAGTTGAAAGGAACCCTGTAGATGGATATGTCTTACGCTACTATCCCAGTGTTCGGACAACATAATAGGTTATACAGAGAAACAGTGATGAAGTACATGGTCAGTAGTCAGGAAAAAGCACACAATTACCCCCTTTACTTTGCACATTCTGATTTAGATTCATTCATCTTGTACAATGATGGTGATACGGAAGAGAAAGATACTCGGATGATGGAAGATGTATCTAGTCAAGATGAAGGTACAGAAATCAGTGAGGTAGCAAAGATGAAAAATGTAATCACTGAAGAATTCCCCGCCGATTTCTGGAGTATGGATTTTGATGGTGTTGTGAGTAAAGAAGGAGCAGCAGCTGGAGTCTGTCTGCATAATCATCGAAACAGGTATTCAGAAAATCATTCCTACAAATTAAATTTCTAGTGCACTAACAATGTTGCCGAGTATGAATCTTTAATGCTCGGTCTAAAGCTGTTGAAAAAAGTTGGTACTAAGCAGATAATGGTAAGGGGTGACTCTTAATTAATAATCAAGCAAATTAAAGGTGAGTTTGTTGCTAAACACCCATGCCTTAGAGCCTATAGGAATGTTGTTCTTGATGCTTTGAAGTGTTTTAATGAGGTTGACTTACAGGTAATGCCGAGGGGATAAAATATTCTAGCCGACGGATTGGCTACGTCAGCAGCCTCCTGCAAGATTCATTTCCGCCAAACTTGCCCATACACTGTTGAGGTGAAATGAAGATCGACGGTTCCCGATAATATCAGGTACTGGAAAGTGTTTGGAAATGATGATCAGATAGAGGACTTTCTGCAATGCAAGAACGATTTTGAATGTACAAATATAGATTTAGAAAATGAAGACGACAATGTAAATAATTCTGATTTTGAAATAGATAGTGTGAATACTGTAAATTTAGGAGTAGATACAGTAGATTCAGGAGAGTTAGGGGACGAAGAAATGGATGTCGATGTTTTACAGTTGAAAAGCAATGTTTTATCTAGAGGTCTTGTTCCTTTAGAAGATCTGTTTGACAGTAATGATGTAGCTAAGAAACCAAGAATAGAAGCCCATGGACAAGAGGTAGAGGACTGCAATATAGGGACTGAAGAGAAGCCTAGGATGGTCAAACTGTCCAAATCATTACCCCCAGAACAAAAGCTTAAATACATTGCTCTATTCAAAGAATATTTAGATGTTTTTTCCTGGGGCTATGAAGATTTGAAAGCCTATGATATCAGCATCATACAGAATAGGATTCCCATAAAGGAAGACCAAAAACTGTTTAGGCAGAAGCTTAGGAGGATAAATCCCAAGTTTCTCCCTCTGATAGAAAAAGAAATCAAGAAAATGTATGATGCCAAGATCATAGTCCCGCTACGTTTCTCTAAGTGGGTTTCTAATTTAGTCCCTACACGTAAGAAAACGGGGGAAATCAGACTCTGCATAGATTTCCGAAATCTGAACAAAGTATCCCTAAAAGATAATTACCCATTATCGAAAATGGACCACCTCCTGCAAAGGGTGGTCGGGTCCACTAGGATATCTCTGTTGGATGGTTTCTCAAGCTACAACCAGGTCCTAGTTCACCCGGACGATCAAGATAAAACCGCTTTTACCACACCATGGGGCACTTTCATGTACGTGAAGATTCCTTTTGGTCGGATGGATGCAGGAGCCATGTTTCAGAGGGCAATGGATATCGCCTTCGTGAAAGAATCTGGTAAGTTTATCGTTGTTTATTTAGATGATGTGACTGTGTTTTCCAAATCTGATGACGAACACCTACGACAACTTAGATGAGTTTTCGAGAAATGTAGAAGGTTTGGGATTTCTTTAAATCCTAAGAAGTGTCTTTTTGGGTTAGAAGAAGCCAAACTGCTGGGACACATCATCTCTAAAGATGGAATCAGAATAGACCCTAGCAGAATCGACGCCATACTAAAGTTAGAACACCCAACAAACCTCAAAGAACTACAGTATTTTATAGGGCATATTAACTTTCTATGAAGATTCATTCCCAATCTGGCTGAACTCCTCCGAAACATTACAAACATGCTTAAAAAGGACGTAAAAATAAAATGGGACTCTGAGTCTAGACAATCCTTCGAACAAGTCAAACGAGCACTCACAGAGGCCCCAATTTTGATCAGTCCCGATTATACTAAAGATTTTTATCTTTTTTCTTTCACTTCTGAACATACTATAGTAGCGGTATTACTGCAGAAGAACAGTGAAGGGTATGAATAGCCCATAGCTTTCTTTAGCAAATCTTTAAGAGATACTACCCTGAACTACAATATTATGGACTGCAGGCTTTTTCCTTGGTAAAAGCCATAAAGGATTTTAGGGTCTATATTCTCCATTCTCACACCATAGCTTATGTTCCGAATGCGGTAGTAAAGGATATCTTGACACAGGATAACCATGATGGAAGAAGGGGAAAGTGGATTGTTGTCATTTTAGAATACGATATAGATATTAAGCCCAAAAAACTAATCAAAGGCCAAGGACTTGCTAAATTAATGGCTGAATCTAACTTCCAGGATCTTGACATTAATTTTCTAGATGTGGCAGATGAACAGGGCGAGATGGTGACTCCAAATGTTAGAGAGGTATTTCTAAACTCTCCATGGTATGAAGACCTTGTATTCATTTTACAAAATTTACAAGCTCCCCCCGGTTTAACTAAGACTAAAGCTATATTTTTAAAGTTGAAAGCTTTGAAATTATGTATTCTAGAAGGAAATTTGTATTGGAAAGACCCTGCAGGTATTCTTTTAAATTGTTTACTGAAAGATGAAGCTAATAAGGTGTTGCAGGAGTTTCATGCAGGAGAATGTGGTGGCCATTTGAATTGGAAGGTTACAGCCAACAAAATACTCAGAGCTGGCTTTTACTGGCCCACCTTGTTTGCAGATGTACATCAGAAAGTAACATCTTGTCACCAGTGTCAACTGTTTGAAGGTAAGAGGAAACTCCTTCCTATACCTCTTAAACCAATCTCTGTTGAGGCTCCTTTCCAGCAATGGGGACTCGATTTCATTGGAGAAATACACCCTCCGTCTTCAGGCCAACACATGTGGATTCTTACTGCCACTGATTATTTTACCAAATGGATTGAGGCTGTACTAAGAAGGCAAGCCACTGACTCAATAATTATCAAATTCCTTGAAAAAAATATTTTATCTCGTTTTGGTTGTCCTAGAAAGATTATCACCGACAATGCAGCTGCCTTTCGGTCGAAGAAACTCATAGATTTTTGCAACCGATATCACATTGGTTTGGGGCATTCCACAGCCTACTACCCTAAGGGGAATGGGTTGGTGGAGTCTTCAAACAAAACTTTGGTAAATATCATCAAGAAAACATTGCAGGAAAACAAAAAATCATGGCACGATAAGTTGGTATTTGTTTTATGGGCAGATAGACTGACCACCAAAAGGTCAATTGGCATGTCACCTTACTAGCTGGTCTATGGTACAGAGGCAGTTTTCCCTATGTCTCTAGGAGTCCCTATCATGAAATTACTTCAAGAGGTGCAAGTTGAGCCAAATGACTCACAGAGAAGAATCAACCAGATGATTCATTTGCAACAGACTAGAGAAGAAGTTTTCAACAAAACACAGGTCATCCAAGAAAACATCAAGAAGATCTTTGACAAATGAACCAAGGAAGATGATTTTGAGCTGGGAGATCTGGTGTTGAGATGGGATGCCAGGAATGAGGACAAGGGAAAGCATGGGAAATTTGACCACCTGTGGACAGGGCCTTACATGATCCAAGCTTTCAGAGGAAACCATGCTTTCTTGCTAAACAACGTCGATGGGTCAGATCTGCCAGGAGCACCTATGAAGGGAAGAATGTTGAAACATTATTTCCCACCTCAGTAAAAGATTTGAAGAACTCACTCTCCATTGTACATACCAGTTTAATTTCATTTTTTCACTTGCATTTTTTTGAGTGGGAAACATTAGACAGTCGGTTGAAGCCCGAAGAGAAGGCCCTAAGCTGCTGGCCATTGTTTTTCCAAGTTTTGAAAATAAGACCAATGAAGGCTACTAGGAAGATATGCTCATAATGACAGGAACTAGGATTCTCGACACTTAATAGGGCCAGTACCATCCCCAGGTGGATCCGCTGTTATCACCCCATAAATTATGGGAATCAACTGATGACTTGGATATTATCTGTATCTAGTGTTTTTATTGACAAATGATTTTTCATTCTGCAAATAATTTGAGAAAAAGAAAAAAGAAAAAAGAAAAGGAAAAAGAAAAATAAAAGAAAAAAGAAAAGAAAAAGAAAAAGAAAGAAAAATAGTAAAAGAAAAGAGGGCATAAAAGAATTGAAAAGAAAAAGCCCCATGCAATAATAGTAACTTGGTCATACCTTTCAAGCATGGCCAAGTTCTTTTTAAATTTAATGTTGCTAGGTTAGTGAATAAATCTGACCAGACTGTCTAATCCTGGTCAGATAGCTCTTAGGTTAGATTAGTGAATAAATCTGACCAGACGGTCTAACCCTGGTCAAATAGCCCTTAGGTAGAGTAATTTCTTAACCCAACAGTTTAATCTGGGTTAATTGTCTTAGGAAGATAGGTTAGCATGTAGGTTAGTTGCTTCATTTGCTTCACCACCCATGAAACCAGATTGATGAAAATGCTACACCATGTCTCCATTGCCTAATAATAGTTTAAATGATGTCCCGCTTGGTGGTGTCTATGTGAAAAGATTGGGAAAAACCCATAAAAGGCACCTATCCTAAGTTTTCCTGACACATCCTTTTTCTGCTCATGATTTATATTTCCTACACTTATCAGTGGTCCAGATCATGGCACTTAGATCTACGATGCACAGAGCATTCCGTACCCTCCCGATTGTTCTACTTTTAACCAGGGGGGGTCCGGAATCGGTAATAAGAATCGCATAGATATGGACGGTCCAAGAACGAGTGCGTTGATCGATGGCCCAAATTGGATTCCGGACCCCGCCGTCCATTTTGAATTTAATGGAGGGGGGGGGTCTGGAATGAGTAATAAATGATGCGCTAAAATCTTCGGCCAGGAAACTGGCGGGCAGATCAATGGTTTACAATGGATTTCGGACCCCCCTTGATGTTCTGCTTGTAATGAAAGGGGAGGGGTCTGGAATGGATATTCCCTCCAACAGGCCCCTTTTTATAGGTGGCACAAATATTTTGGACCTGAAGTCTTTTCACCATATGTCATCTGATAGCCTCCATCGCTCAGGGACGTCATCCTCCATTGATGTCACTTGCTCCGCTTGTTCCCGAGTTGTGTCCCATCCCATAATTACTGTCAATCCCTTTTGTCATTCCATCACCCCTTTCACTCATGAACAACCCCTTATTGTGACTTTTACCACCAATACCTGGCTGCCACGTCACCCGTCCGTATGCTTTGGCCACCATCACCTTCCACCTCATCCCAAGTGGCCCGTTGTCCATTTATTACAGGATAACATACCTGTTATCCTATGGACATGTCTCCCGCGTCCGACCAACCCCAGTTTTGAATAAAACTACCGCTATTCCCCTTTCATTCATTATTCATGCATCACGCCAGAAAACTTACCTCTCATTCCTCCATTTCCTCCTCGTTGCCTTCATCCACAGTCAGTCGACCCCACTAAAATATTGTTTATTGCAGGTATTGTTGCAGAGATGGCACCAAAGCCAAGGCTAGCGAAAGGAGAAGAGAATCCTTTTCTTCCTCCTCCTGTTGACCTAGACAAAATCCCTTTGGTGGATAAAGATAGGTTGATCGCAGATACCATTTGCGACTTTGATTTTTCATACCTCCAGTCATGGCTCTGGGAAGTGTTCCTAGACCAGAGCAATGAGATTGGACTCTGGGAGTCCAATTTGCCCCTATACCTTTTCCCCCAGATACACCACTTTCCTGAATTCACCCTCAAATGCCAAGCCCATTATATTCCTGACCAGAGGGCCATCGTCTCATCATATGGAGACGTCCTCTTCTTCATCACTCCCGAAGACATTGACCAAATGATGCAAATTCCCTGTGCTGATTTTGTTTCTCCTTTTGACCTAGATCTCCTTACAGAGCTATATCAAAAGATGACCTTTCCACAGAGAGCTCAAATTTTCAAGTTGTTCCTTCCCACCTCTGCTCAATTCCCTTCCACCAATCCACCTTACCCGTCATCCATGTTCTCCACCAAGGGAAACCAGATCATTTCCTCTCTTTGCGCTCTGTTAGGATACTATTTCGACCAGTGGGTAGATGAGCCCATTCTGGGTTTTCTATCCATTTTACCCACTGATGAAAAACCCACCGCCCAATTCGATTTCAGTACCTTCTTGGCCAACAATATTCACGAACAGTTCGTGAATTTTCGCACGGAAGGCATGTTTAGATATTCTTCTATATTGGCCTACATGTTTGTTTTCTATCAAGCAGACAAGTTCAGTTTTTCAATGCAGAAAATGGATGCAGACGGAAAGCCACATCCAGTCACAACATGGACATCTTTGTTGAAGCGCAATTCCATAGATTATAGCTTCTGGGCATTTATTGATCTTTTCTACCACCCTGTGGTAAGCATGTTGAGTGGCAGGCTCAAGCCACGAATAAACGACGAAGTCCAGAGAATCCTACATCTCTCAGACAACGCAAAGACAGGTGACTGGTACCTTTATCAAAACCACACCGAGATCAGAGTCTTTGGGTGTGAATTGGCACCTTACAAACTGCCTCAATATGTGCCGGTAAGAATCTTTGTGTTAGAATATATTAAGTAGATAATGAATTCAGATGACATTCATTTTTTTTCCCTGAAGAAGAAGCAACAATTGAGAACCAAGCGGCAGATTGGTTCTTTCATCTGCAATAGTTGAGGTGCCGTGGAAGAAGCGGATAGAATGTTGAAGGACATGACATTTTTTACGAGTTTCACATGGCACTATGATCCATGCGGGATCATTTCAGAAATGCAGGTGAAAAATAAAAACATCCCGTATGTTCATGAGTCCAAGCCAGAGATCGAAAAATTTGCAAATCAGACAGTGTGGGTGCCTAACACCTTGGTTAAAGTGGAGTAGCAGGTTGAAAGGAAGCAGTAGGTTCCCCTGACAACTGTGCAACCAACTACCATGCCACAGGTCCCCAAATAAAAAAGTCCTCGACAAGAATCATCTCCTCCTGTAACAGAGGTATCATCAGAAGAGTTCCAGATGCATATTAAGAGGCCAACGATAGTTTCAACGCCTGGCATGACAGTAGAACAAGAATCCCCGCCTACCACAATAACTACCACAGTAATCAATCCGGTCATTCCACCTTTTGGTTCGAGCCTTTATCAGGGCATCACCCCAATAGTACCGAAGAAATCCACAGATTCTCCCCTGAACGATCATCCAGGCAATACTGGGCCTAAATTGGGCATCTTCGAGAAATACGAGATTATTAAGAAGAAGAATCAAATGCTTACTAGCAGCACTTATGCCCAGTTTCAGAAACAAACGTCGACTGCGCAACATAGACTGATGTCTGCATTCGACACAGAGAAGGGTAGGATGCACATGGCCTACCTCCAAGCACAGGTACTGGATCCCAAGGTGATATCAGACTACAAGAGGGCCACCTTCGAATTCTAGGTGAAGGACGTACACCCAGCAGATCAGATGGATCTACACAAACAAACAGGGGAGATGGTTTTCCACACATTGGCACATTCTTCAGCTTCTGCAAAAAAATTTCAGGTATCATTGAACAATGCTCAAACACAGCTCAAGATGGAGAAGATATCTTCTTTCACGAAAGACAACCGAATCAAAACTTTGGAGGAGTTGGTCCTCAATATCGGCTACGATCCTTCAAATGTCAAAGCTGCAGAGGAGATGATAAAGAAAAAGAATGCAGACATCGCTTCCTTGAGGAAATAGTTGAAACTCCCACCCACAGAAGA
>ML777832.1:207077-302183 GCA_009831015.1 Picea engelmannii
AAGGAAAGTGCTCTGATACCACTTGCAAGATACCAGATATATAAAATATGCAGAACAGAAACGAAATGCTAGAAATGACAGAATAACAGTAAAATATCCAGCATAATCTTCACAATACACAGAAATGATATATGAAATAGCAATAGAAATAGCACTTGAATCAGATAGCAATGTTCACAGGCCTCTTCGAGGGGGAAACCTCCAGTTGAGCAGTGCTCTATTACAATAATATCCAAGCTAGGGTTCTCATACCCTCGACTCCTATTTATACTAAAAAGAAGCATCTAGAGGAAGATCCTTCTAGAAGCGGAAGCTTCTATTAGGTCTTCTTACATCTGCCTTATTCTATTTTATTGAAAGGTCTTATTAATATTGACCTTTATTACATCTGAATACATTGATCTACCTATGTGCGGGTTAGGACCTTAACAGAAGGACCTGACAATTTCTCTAGTGGACATAACTCACAGTGGATGAACCACGTAAATTTGTGTCTCTATTGTATTTTGTATCTTCTATGTTTTATTTCCACATTTGTTTTATTTTATTGCTCCACAATCCTGCTTTTACAACAACTGGTATCAAAGGAAAAGGTAACTCACAAGAAAAGAGGGTTCCTAGTTTGAGTGGGAGAAATGGTGGAAGATGGAAAGTTTAGGGTCAAGAAATTTAACGACCAAAACTACCATTTATGGAAGATGCAAATGTAAGATTATTTATATCAAAAGGATTTATTCCTACCATTGGGCGAAATAGAAAAGAAGTCGATGTCCATGAAGGATGAAGAATGGGATTTTCTTGATAGAAAGTCACTAGGAACGATACGACTGAGTTTGGCATCATTGGTAGCTTTCAATATTTCAAAATAAAAGACAACGAAGGAACTGATGGATGCATTGGCTAAACTATATGAAAAAACCTCGATGTCCAATAAGGTATTTTTAATGAAGATATTATTTAATATGAATATGTTAGAAGGTGGGTCTATTGCAAATCATTTAAATGAATTTAATACGTCTACCAATCAACTAATTTCTATAAAAGTGGAATTTGATGATGAGGTCAGGGCTCTTCTAATCTTGTGCTCACTGCCAAAAAGATGGAATGGCTTGGTCATGGATGTAAGTAACTTTGTCTCTGGTTCAAACATTCTAAAATTTGATGATGTTGTTGGTTTTATCATTAGCGAGGAAATGCGACAGAAAGGAACATGTGAGACATCAAGTAATGCATTAAACATGGAGAACAAGGGAAGACAAAAGGATAGAGGAAAGTGATTGGGGAATCACGAGAATTCTAGGAACAAGATATCGAAATCCAGACTGGGAAAGATAGAGTGTTGAAATTATGGGAAGAAAGAACATCTAAAGAAAAATTGCAGAGCTCTAAAGAAATAAAGAGATGGACATCAAGAGAAAAATCAGGAAGAAAATGTAACATGTGATGTGTTACAATATGCTTTGATTCTTTCAGTAGATAATATTTTTGAGTCTTGGGTAGTAGATTCAGGGGCTTCATTTCATGCCACAACCCATAAGAAACATTTTCTATATTATGTTCAAGGTGATTTTGGATAGGTTCATTTGGGTGATGATGCACCATACAAAATTGTTGGAATGGGAAAGGTACAAATAAAGAAAAAGAATGGAAACCAATAGTTGTTGAAATAGGTAAGACATGTTCCATATCTAAGAAAAAATCTATTTTCAACAGAGCAGTTCGCAAGTGAAGGTTGTATATCCATATTTACAGATAAGGTGTGGAAGGTCACCAAAGGATCATTGGTGATAGAAAAAGGAGAGAAGGTAGGTACATTGTATTTATGTACTTGTAATAGTGTCTCTTCTATCTCTTTAGATTCTACAAGAGTGGATACAACTCTTTGGCATCATATGCTTGGACACATGAGTGAGAAGGGGATGCAAATACTTCACAAAAGAAATTTGTTACCATATCTTAAAAAAATTGATTTGGATTTATGTGAGCACTATGCTTATGGAAAACAGAAGAGAGTCAGATTTCTCAGAGTCAGGAAAGAAAATAAGAGTGAAAGGATAGTAGCTTGTGCATATATATGTATGTGGACCAGCTCAGTTATCATCTCTTAGTGGATCTCATTATTATGTTACTTTTATTGATGATGCAACTAGAAAAACTTGGGTTTATTGCATTCGACAAAAATATGATGTTTTTGATACTTTTAGGAAATGGAAATATTTGGTTGAGAATGAGACAAGAAAAAGGTTGAAGTGTCTCAAATAAGATAATGGAGATGAATATTGCAGCAAGGAGTTTGATGATTACTGTTCATACCATGGGATTCATAGAGAGAAAACAGTTCCAGGAACACCACAAGAAAATGGTGTGTCAGAAAGGATGAACATAACAATCATGGAGTGTAATACCCCTAGGTCAAACCTCAACTGTAAATGTGAATGAAAATATACTTAAGCTGGTGAGTTGCTTGATATCATTTTTTTCATGCACCTTTCATAGTATAGTGTGAACATGTAGTGCGCACTAAAATGATGAAGTGTGCACATTCCAGGATATTGTGCGCAATAAACTTAAGTGCGTGCGATTTTGAGGCAAGAGAGACTTTGTGTATATGTTGTGTTTTATAGGCATGTGAGCTAGTTATTATATACTAGGAGGCTTATGTGTTGAATTAGGCTAGAGAGCCTAGATGCTAAAGGCAATTGATCCTATTTTTGTATATGTCTTATCATTAATATAATACATCGTTGCATGTAGAATGACCACAATAAAAGAGTATGGGGGACTAAACTCCACTAGTTAGGGAAAGGGGGGGGGTAAAGTTAAGGAAAAGGGCTAGGCTAGGGAGCTTAAGCCAAAAATGAATATTATATTAATATTCCTTAAAGTATAAAATATGGATAATTATTTTATCCTAAGTTCTAAGGATGGGGACAAGTGGGCCAAAGTATCTCTCAACATGACAAGTGTCAAGTTGGGAACATGCATACATGTAGTTTGGACTTAGTTCATTTTCTGGGGGATTTCATCATCATTCACTCACTCACTCGGTTGTCCTTTATACCTTCTTGTTCCTCTACCTGTAACTATATTCATACCTTCTTGTCTTTGTAACTATACCTGTACATGTATCTGTACCCATACCTGTATTTGTACCTGATTAGCTTAGGAGATGGACTGAAGAAGCGGGTTTTCAGGCTTGTGGGATACTAAAGAGGCGGGTTGTCAGTCCTGTGAGAAATTTTTCTCTAGGTGAGATCATTGTTGGGAATTAATTTCCCGAAGGTGCCAAACTGGAGCTACAGGTCTCTGAGACTTCCTGTCTGTCCTATTGTTGAAGCCTCAGAAAGGAAGTGGGGTAGCCGAAGAAATGTTAAGCATAGAAGGGGAACACTTCCTGGGGTGGGAAATGCATGTGGAGAATAAGGGACTATAGGTTGTTAGTTTGAGTAGGCATCTGTGATAGAGTATTTCCTATTGTTTGATATGCATTATCCCGGATAGGAATCCCTTTACTCGGGTGGAGTTTAGTCCTAGCTTAGGGGTAAGCCACTTCTGAGAGTGATGCGTAGCGTGGTCTAAGGCTGGGAGATTCGTGGAAGGTCTTCACGTAGTTGGTGATATTTTTACCAAGATAAGTGTCAATTTTGTGTTAAATTACATGCTGTATTATCATTTATGTGTTTATTTTTATGGGTTTTTTCTGTGTGTGGTTTATACCTGTCTTTATATTTATGGGTATTTCTTGTCTATGATGCATGTATATGTTTACTGTTATTTGAGTATGAATCTATGCATTTACATAATGTATTTGTTTGTTTTATGTTTTGTATATAAAGTTCTGCAAGATTTTCTGTATGCATGTGTTTTAATTTGCATACAGTTCGAAATTTTTTATGTGGCATAGCCTAGTTGGATGTTGGGGATGTTACATGGAGCGTGCAAGGAGTATGATATTTCATGTTGGGTTTCCCTTAAAATTATGGGAAGATGATGTAAATACTATTGTTTACTTAATAAACAAAGGACCTTCAAGCTCTTTGGATGGTGGAATTACAGAGGAATGGATAGGTATAAAGGTAAACTATTCATTTTTGAAGACTTTTGGTTGTGAAACATTTGTCCATATTGATAAATAAAATAGAACAAATATTGAGGAAAAATCCAAGAAGTGTACCTTTATTGGATACAATGTTAATTATTTTGGTTATCACTTATGGGATTATGAAAATCACAAAATCATTCGGACTAAAGATGTCATATTCAATGAGAAGGTCATGTACAAAGATCAGTTGCAGGGAAAGATACAAGAAAAAGAAAAACTATAATACACAGTGTTTGATGAGATCACTGAAAAAGAAATTCCAAAGGTACCAGAAAATCAAAATGTACAACAACAGGAGAAATAGGTACCTCAAACTCCTACAAGTGTTGTTAGAATATCTACCAGGTTAAGTAGACCCTCTGAACGATACTCTCCTTCATTGTATTATTTATTGTTGGTTGATTCTGGTGAACCATGATGTTATGAAGTGGCAATGCAGGTAGACACTAAAAGAAGTGGGAGAAAGGCATGAAAGAGGAAATGGATTCCTTGGTAAATAACCAGACTTGGGATTGGTTCAGTTGTCTGCATAAAAAGAGCACTGTAGAATAAATGGGTTTACAAGTTGAAGGAAGAAGATGGAAGAAAAAAATGATAGAAGGCTAGAATTGTTGTAAAGGGGTTTGCACAAAAGAAAGTTATATATTTTGATGAAACATTATCTCCTATTGTTAATATGAATTCAATTAGGACTATTTTAAGTCTTGTGGTAGCAGAAGATTTGTATCTTGAACAGTTAGATGTAAAAACAATTTTTCTCCATGGGGATTTGGAGGAAGAGATTTATATGGAACAACCACAGGGGTATGAGGTCAAAGGGAAGTAAAATTTGGCATGCAAGTTGAAGAATATATTGTATGGAATAAATCAAGCTCCAAGGCAGTGGTATTTGAATTTTGACAGGTTTATGACAGAACAAGGTTATAATAGATGTCATTCTGATCACTGTGTTTATTTTAAAAGGAGAGAAAATGGAAGTTATATTATCGTTCTATTGTATGTAGATGACATGTTGTTGTAGTGTCTAATATGTAGGATATGAATTTTCTCAATAAGAAATTAGCACATTCATTTGCAATGAAGGTTTCGGGTGCTCCAAAGAAAATCCTTGCTATGAGATTAACAAGAGACAGGAAAAATCACAAATTGACATTGTCTCAGGGTGAGTACATAGAGAAGGTGTTGGAGAGGTTTAGAATGTAGAATGAAAAACCAATTACTTCACCTTTGGCCAACCATTTGAAATTAACCAAGGAAATGTGTCTTGTTATTGCACAATTTGTACTTGTCCAAAAGGGAAAGGCTAAAGGAGGGAAATTTGGCATAACAAGAGGTTGTCCTATCACCGCCACCTTAATAATACACCTCTTTCTTTTTAGTGGTAAAATCCTAGGGGATATGTCCTCGGTGACCTGGGGGTTTCAGAAGGGAAACGTTGAGGCATAAAGAAAAGTTATCCCCTCTTACAAGTCACACTGAAATTCCCAAAGGTTTAACAAAATGAAGTAATGATATGCTTAAGTGTACCTTCCTAGAACAAGACAACAAGAAAACCCTATTTTTGCAAGTACAATTGATGTTAGTGCTTCATAAAACCTTGGACTTGTTAATGAAAGAAATAAGCTAATATAAGATGAAGCAAACATAAATCTATAACAACAATGTATATATGATGTTGGCTTCACAATCAATGTCTTAAATAATCTTCAAAATGACCCAAAATGATCATCTAACAATAACAATATGCTAATACTTGTCAGAAGCTAATGAGGTAATGTAAAAAAAATCAACTTTAATAATTTCTTTTAGGAGTTTTTACTGCTATAATAGTTGGCTTTAGCCTACTTTTGTAACAACATCAAGAATGTTAGTATATTAGTCTAGTCTAGGGTTAGTAAAGGTTAGTAAATAGCTCAAGGTATAAGATTCAAGGGTTGTTCTCATCAGTCAATCAAGTATAAGGTCTAGATCAGTGTCTTTAGGGCTAATGGAGTCACCTTTTGCAACAACAATATTGAAATAAATAAATAATAATGTGTGAAATAAGGACAAGAGGGATGTTGGTAACCCATGGCCTCAATGAAGAAACCCTAGAGGGAAAACAACTACTAGGAAGTAGGGAACCCTAGGCCCTAACAATTTTCCTTCTTATTTAGCTCAGGATTGAGGTAAATAAAGGCTTGATGAATAAAACGATGCTAGAGTGCTACAATTGTATGGATCTAGCACATTCTTCAAAGGATAGGTTTTATAGCAAAATCTATTAGGTTAAACGCTATTAAGACAAGGACAATAACATGTGCTTTATCTCCTAGGGTTTTAAGCTAACGATTTCATAATATTAGTAAAATGAAAAGTAAATATACTATAATCATTCAAAGGAAAGAATAAGTTCATAAATTCTCTTACATTCACCAAGAATAATATAGAAAATACCCTAGTTGAAGACTTTCCACCAAGAAAATGCCAAAAAACACTAAGATAAGCCTCCTCCAAGAGTTGTGCACCACTTAATTTTAGCCAATAAACCCTAAGGAATCTGAATTTCAAACCTCACTTGTGTGAGTGAAAGAATGATGAAAAAATACAAGGGACAAATTCCTTATTTATACAATCAAAATAACCTTTAATTACAAAATTAGGTAAAAAAGGATGACATGGCCAGTTTACATGAAAAATCCAATTCTACACAAATTTGTCAAATAAAACCCTAATTTTATCTTTTTAGGGTGATGTCATGCCCCTCCTAGGGTGAAGTTAGCCTCCTTTCTAGAACATTAGCCCTTCAAGTGAAACGTTGGGGATCAAAACCTCTCTGGAACTATCACACGTGCCAACCAAATCCGTTCTCAAGTTGGATAACCCAATCGGGTGACGCCAAGGCTCTGAATGATGCCGTCAAGGGCCTTCAAGGGCCAAGATAATGGTAGGAGGGAAAGACCCCCCTAGGTCCAAGCATTCCAAGCTGTCTCTGGTGGAACGTCCTCCTCTCTCTTTGGTGCAAGCCTCTAGTATATTTCGACCCCTCACTAGGGTCTCAACATCCATTTGGTAGAATTTTGGCCCTATGGAGGTCCAATCTTATTATGAGACTTATCGGTAAATGTGGACATAAACAGATCTTCCTAGATCCACCTAGATCTAGAACAAAATAGAAAAGAATATGAAACTTTCCCTAAGCTCTAATCATTGAGTTTATTATCTAACAAGAGATGGGAAACATACCATTTAAATATCGCTTCCTCTTTCTATTGTCATCCTAGATCCACTTCAGGGCTCCTGTGATATTGAATCTACAAGGGAACACAAGCCAACCAAAGTGAAAGAAATATAATATACTCAATGAGACCTTATGCATGTGATCAAGGAATCATACAATAAAACAAAGCGAGTTTTATGGGAAAGAAACATATCACTGTATCATATTAAAATGAAAGTGGATATTACAACCAAATCCTTGATGTTGCAAGGTCCCCTTATGATGACCCTTTGCTCCAACACACACACTTTCTCCACCCTTGAATGAAGAATATCCACAATGACTTGATAAACTGAAATGAATCCCTTAAGCATGAACTGAAGTAGAATTCCTCATCCAATTCTTATCCTATTCAATATTAATCTTTCTTGAATCAACCTTAGCCTTTTCCATGAGAAATCCCTCTTTATATAAGGGAAAGAGAGATGGTTGAAGAGATTAGGATGATCCCACCAAATTAGAGAAGCGAGTAGGATCCCAACCATACAGATGCCACCTCATCTTCTAGAAGATCCCCTTCTAGAAATTTCCTGAAGCTCAACCTTTTCTTAGAATTTTTACATCATCTCACCCTAGCTGAAGAGCATCTTGCGAAGACGTAACATGTTACATTTATAATAGAGGGAGATGACCATGCATCATCGCACCATGCTTACGGTGCAGCCTGTGATGACCCTCCTTAATAAGGCTTCTGAGAAGATAAATTCAACAACTTTCCTCATGAAGAAATGCTCTTTTGGGAACATGAACACATATCATCAATGGATCACTAATATGACCAAAATAATGTGTAACAACGCTAATTATATCCCCATATGTACCTACCCATCGGGTGTGGCCTTGAAACAGAAATAGGTATGCCCTCCATGGGCTCCTAAGTCACAGGGATCATAGCAATGTCAATCACATATAATAATCAAGTTACCCAAACATGTGCATAAAACCCCTTTCCAGACAAGTGCTCAAAGAAGTTATACTATTCTACAAGCCAGGTTTGGAGAGGGTTTCAAGATGCCCTATTGGGATAATTCGTCTTAGGTGTGGGATGTTTCCAGATGAAGACCAATATAGGTCATGTAAGTGCATGATATGGTATGTGGTTGTTTGGGTAAGGGGTGCAGTGATGGCAAGGAAATGTAAGGCTTAGCTATGGGTGCATATAAAGAGGGTGAGATGGCCATTTTCATGGATGAAAATGTTTCCTAGCCATTCAATTCCTTTTTACTTTTTATCTTATTTCTTTTTCTTTCAAGATAATAGTTTGGGGACACTACCCTGGAATGGTGACCAGTGGTGACAATGTTACCCACAAGCATTTCATGGAGATGAGAAGGCTATTTCATGATGAGACCCCCTTTATCTTGGATATGCCACCAAGAGCCACTACCCTAGCATGGTGATCATATGAATAGTAGTGTCATACCACTACATTCCCATGGACCTAATATGTTGTCTTGTGATGAGACCCTCTATCCCCCAACTAGGTCTTGAGTTTATTTGTTTTATGGTTCCCTCCTTTTTCTTACTAAGAATCCTTTTATTACTTAATCGAGGATCCCTGGGCGAAGCATATCAATGTTTGATCTTTTGGATTTTATATTTTTCCAACTACTTTTACCCTCTCGACCTTTATCCCCTTCTTCCCACAAGGCAAGGTAAAACCCTTTACTATCTTGGAAAACCAAATGACCGAACCAATGCAGGGGATGGATGAGAGGGAAGATGATGAAAAGTGATAAGTATGGTGGTAATGGATGATAACCTTTCATGAACCCACCCAGTGGAAACTCACTCCTAAGGAAACCAACTTACTAGGGAATTATGTCATCCCTCCAGGTATGGACAAGTCAAAAGGCATAAATTCCAAGCACACGTCATGAAGCAAAAGATAATAAAATGCACATATTCAAATGTTTTGAGAATCAGAGTGACACATACTATGATACCCAGACTCATTACCTCATCGAGAAAGACCCATTTCTTTTTTAGGACCAGGCCGATGGGATGGATGTTTCTTTTGCTGACATGATGGAGGCACTAAAGAAGAAGGATGGGCCCTCCAGGGTGAGGCTCAATTCAATATGGCTCTTGGTAATCCACGTCTAGGACCTGTGGGCCTCGAGACATAATCTACTTAGTTATCCCTATGTTAGGGGATAACATCTAGCTCCAACTCGAGGACGAGTAGAGTGCATGAGAACCTCAATGTCTCTGGCATGACCTGTGACCTGCTACATCTTAATAAAATATATTATTAATCATTTGGGGTCATGATATCACCCCTGGATCATATATGATAAGATGGAATATAAGTAAGAAAATCATATGTACAAATGGAAATACAACTATTCTATCATGAAATGGAAATCGTATATACAATGAATGAAAAATTCCTACCTACTTACCTCTACTTACCTATTGGTTGAATTGTAGGTGTAGTCAAATAGCTAATGAAACCATACTAGAAATATCTCATAATACCTTCCTCTATGCTTCATGATAAACCAAAACAATGATAAGTCAAGCACAAAAATAACAAGAGTTAGAAAATGTATTGTACCATCAGAAATTGTAAAGTCTAGCTCATGGAGTCGGGAGGGAGGGAGAAAATCATGCAAATTCTCACCTTTAGGAAAGTGCTCAATCCAACTCGGAAAGGGATCTTGAAAAACCCAAGGTTTAGAAGGATGAAAATATTCTGAAGGTTGGCTACCTTGGATATCATCAAATCCCAAAGTCTGGGAAAGGATTGATAAAAACCTAGAGAATGATTGGAAAATTTCTAAGGGAAAGTTGGAAGAGTTCCATAATAAAATTGTTCTTGAAGTATTCAACCTATCTTTGAATTATAAAAGAAGGCTTTTTCATGGAGAATTCTTAAGACAAAGGACATACTCCCCAACTACACCTTTAGTGATATATCGAGATAAAATAGTCAAAGGGAGTTGTGAGACATTATCATAAGGATCATTCTATGGGAAAGCAATGTCTCCACATTTGTCAATATATGAGCACAATGGTGGTTGATAATATTCTTCATGGAAAATATGCAAGTGCTCAAAGGAATATTCATCAAAATCCTCAAGGTATTACCAAAAATCATTAGGATAACATATCACTAAGTCATCCTTGGGTGTCTGAAGAAAGCTCGTAATCATATCATCTCCTTGTTTCCAAATGTAACATTCATTAGTAACCTCATATGATAATGGTAAAGGAAACTTTTGGAAATGACCCTCAATTTCATAAATGGGATCCCCATCATATCCAACCATATCCCATTTACGTTTTCAGACATGTATGAATTCATCAATATTATTAACAAAGTCATCACCCTTATCATAACTTGAAGGGTTTAAAACATCTGAGGGTTCCTCCAACACTTCTTAAATTTCCAAATTATAAAATAAAGCATCATCATACTCTTTAAAAGGAAAATAACTTACCGTATTTACTTCTTCTTGTGAAGGGGCTTCGAGGACTTGCACAACTTCATCAACTGGAACAAAATTCATCATTGTTTCGTCCTCATGACTTTCCCCTACATATTCAACTATAAAACAAGGAGGATCTACCTTTCCTAGGGTTCCATTTAACCTTCACTCTCTTCAAGCTCTCTCTCTTCAACCAGGTCCTCATTTTCCTTGCTAGAAGCATGAGTAGATTCTTGTTCCTCCCCATGGGATTGGTAACCTTCATCAAGACCCCCTTTCTCAACCTCTTGTTGATTGATGTATTGTTCTAAATAGTTTGGGTTTTCTTCAATATATGTCTCAATGGAGGGTACTCTCTTGGGAATATCCGAGGTGTCTTCAGGCTCATAAGCCTGGACTTCTGGAACAAAGGATTGTTCTTTGAATGAGGAGATATTGGCTTCGATTTCTGTAACCATATTATAAACTTCCTGGATTTTTCTAGGGGCTTTGTCTTTGATAGGGAAAATTATTTGTCCCATAAATGATTTGGTGTAAAGAAAAAGAAGAAAATCGTGTGATGGGTGATGGCTTACTGGGATCTGTTGTAATAGCCTTACAAATTTATCATGAAATTCCCCAACAATTTCATTCTTATTACTCTGCATGTGATTAAGTTTGTTTATAAAAACATAAGGATCCCATTTTTTGAGGAAAACCTCTTCCAATTGATCCATGGTGGAAATACTAGCATCAGGGAGGTATTCATACCATATCCTGGCATTATCATGAAGAGTAGAAGAGAAAAGTTTCATTGCAAGGTATTCAACATCATCACTGATAGGATGAAGTTTAAAGAAAGAATAAAAATCATCCACATGTTTATTAGGATTCTCTTCATCACTACCAGTGAATTTAGGGATCCATTTTTCATACCTCGGAGGCATTCATTGAGGATGTTGATGGGTCCTAAATCCATTACTTCAACAGTGTGAACCAAACCAACCACTGAGGCCCAACTAGACTCTGCAACGTTTGAAGATGGAATGGTTCTCCAGATTTTGCGATCCGTCCAATTTATCGATGGGATTTGTATTTTCTTGTGAAGGCTCTTCCTTCAGTTAGGACTATTCTCTTCTGTATTTTCTCTTGGGTGGAACTAGTAGTAGAAATGCAATACATTATAAACCAAATTGAAAGAAAACAAGATTAATTTTTAATTACTGGGGAAGAGGCCTAGCTTGGGATAACCCGCTACTCAAACATGCAAGCAATGATCCTATACCACATGCCTAGTACTAATACATCAACCATGTGAGCATCCAATTACTCTCCGAGAAACTAGTTATCACAAAGAAAAAACACATATGTAATAAGATAATGGCAAGCAAAATAATTCATCTACCATAACTATTCATCACATAATAACACAACGATTCTATCTTCATCATTAAATAAAAGAACATCAAAACATTGCACCATATAACTTGACAATAGAGTTAATTGCTTTTACTCATTACTACATCATTCATGAAATAGGATAGGAAGTAGTTATTCTCCAAATCCAATCACATGCATCTGATGAAAATACTTTGTCTTTGGTCCAGAAGGACTTCTCAATTCATAGTAGCTTCAAAATAATTCTTAACAACCAAAAAGAAAGATTTCTTACAAAAACCATAGATCATTATCTAATTGATTGATGTCTTTATTTATAATATAAGTTTAACTGAAATTAATGTCTAAGTGCAGTTTAAGAAAAGAAAAAATCGCCACATGGCGTTATCTTCTAATAGTTTATGTAACAGTGAACCCGAGATATTTCTTGGAAAGGGTGACTTCTCTCGCATTCAGACCAGTAGATAAACATTTCTTCACAATTTTGGGCCCATGGAAACTTGTGTTGTTCCATCGAAGCCACATATATTCCCCTGATGTCTACTACATGTGCCCAATACTTTACTAGACTAGAGTTCAACTGTTGTAGCATGGTTCGAGCCTTGATCGGAAGTTCTACAAAATGTTGCACTTTCCCTGGCCTCGCATCGGTCATCTTTGTGAGCTCTTCGATCCATAGCGAGTCTTGTTTGGCATGCAACTTGACTACATCGCTTAAGTCGACAAATTTGTCAGGGCTGCTGAACTCGGGGAGCCTGATATCCTTCATCGCTCTTTTGATTTTGCTTCAATATTTATTTCGAGTTCTTCGGTGAGATCACAGAGAAAGCTTTGTTTGATAATAGGAGAATCTTTCCTGCATTCAGGGTTGAGGTAGTTTAGTGATCAAGTAATATAATATAAGATACAAACAAATAGAGTAGACCGATCCGTACCTGTGGAGCTAGTTAGTCTCGATCGTTTAATACTTACATGATCCCAGTTGCCCCTTTGAATGACCTGTGATGTCTTTTTCCATGTTGGTGTTCTTCTTGAGTTTAAATGAGTTATTTCAGTGCTCCATAGCGTGGAAAATCAAGTACGATAGATATGAGCATCAGAACCATCACAGTAGACGCTTGACCTTCGGGGTTGGGAAAATACACCAGAGTCGAGCATGCGCATGTACACTCCCAAAAGGTCGGATATCGTAATAAGGAAGTCGTTAAATGCCTCCAGGATTCGTATCACCAGGTGTGCTAACTATTATTCATTAATAATGGAAGCTGGGGAGTTTAAATAGAATGGAATGATCATATCGTATATTCCCTGCAACTCCGATCGACGGTGTTTTATGCATTCTGGATTTCATTCGTCGAGCAGCTATGATGCATTAAATATTCAATATATCTTGTCGTGAGGCATGAGTGTTCTTTGGAACACTCTATTTTGCTTCTTTGTTCTGCTATAAATTCTAGGAGTTCTGTGGGGAATTCTACGCATATGTTGAGTTTATACTTTTGTAATGTTGGTCTTGCGAGTTTATTCCAGTGAAACTCCGTGTAGTAGTCCTTTACCGTCCAAAAATTTCTAAGACACTACGTTGTTTCACTATGGGATCCCCTTTAAAAAATGGACGAGGTTTGCGAGGTAGTCAGAGTTCCAGGTCCGAGCTCCAACATGCCTGGGACTCTTTCTTATTGGCTTCTAGTGTCCCTGAAGCTCCAACAAGAGGTACCGGCCTTTTCTCAGAAATAGTATCAGCATCTCCAGTGGAGGTGGGGGTGGAGAGAAGTAGGTTTTAAATACATATGCTATGGGCCATGCCCTCTCAGGAGAAGACACCATGGAGAAGGGGAAGGCCTAAGAAAGATAAGGAAAAAGGGGAAGACGACCACCTCCCAGCTGAGCTCAGTGTACATCCAGCCGTTGAGGGGTCTACGATTCTCACTAGCTGGACGGAACCTGTCGAGACTACCAGTAGACGAAGTGAGAGATAAAAGGGAAGGGAAAATGCATCGGGTTCTCAGGTTAAGAGTCCCATACAACATTTAGAGCAATCCCAACTTGCCATAGCTGAAATATACCAAGAAAATAGAGAGTCGCGGAGCCATTTGGTGGTGAAGAAATGAGAGGTATCGGCGTTGCAGGGTCGCGAAGGAAGCACAGTTTGTCTCCAGAGACAGCCTCGGGAAGCACAAGATATAATTGTGCAACTATGCGAGGCACGGAGGATGACAATGAAAGAGGAAAAGAAAACATTGCAGGATGCGAGGATTAGTCTGGGAGAAGGTTCGTGTGCATGAGATACATAATGGGCGGGCTCTTGCCTTGCGTTCTACGAACTAATGCTTGACATTTTTCTCTTTTTGTTGTAAGGGTTTTTATATTCTCACTATGATCGGGCCGGTTAGTCAAGACGTCGGTGGTGTCTATTTGTATGTAACTTGATATTGGTGGGAGCTTTACTTATATGAAAAAAATCTAAAGTGTTTTGAATGTATCACGTTCCCTTTTTGTATGTAAGTATATTGTATTTTCTTATCTAATTTTTCACGCAAAATATGGTATTTATAATTGTTATTATTCTGAGTTGCCTTGTAAGTTTGTTGATATGTTCTCTTTAAAACTTCTGATGTTGATTGATGTTAACATGGCGTTATTAACTTGAGGTTATTAAAATATTTAAAACATAAAATTTAGCACTTGGCTAGTGGGTAAGGATTGTACTTGGGGACTTTGCTCACGTTGAAAGCACTAAAAGAGATAGATATTGCGACTATCGATGCTTGGATGGCATCGGGGATCGACATTAAAATGGAAAATTAATGTGTATTTTTATTTTTGCATTATCATTTTGTAAATTTCCGACGCCGAAATCGTATTGGGAGTTGGGGGTCGACAATACCACTCCTCTGCTTACGCGATGCTTACTCTTTTCGTTTTTCTTCCGAAGTCAAACGGATCGGTCTTCAACGATATTCCTATTGAATCTCACTCGCAGAAAAGAGAGACTTTTGTCCACCGACACCGATGAAGATCGACACTCAACTATTTTGAACTTCTCAAGCGATTTTCGTCACATTTAACCTTTACCGATGATGGACTTCCTAAGCGTGTTGGGGAAAGATTTATACTGTCGATTCCTTAAGTAGTTGTTAAGTCCCATTTAAAGTTAAGATGATTCTTTGTTGTATGTTCAAGAAGACTTTAAACAATTCAAACATGAAATATAAATGATAAGCACAGGCATCAATTTCATATTGAAGTGAAAATAAACAGTGCAAAGGATCAAGTGGTACCCAAAAAGTAGAAATGGACATAGACTTTTTAGGGTGTTTGAGTGCTCAACAAATGGCAATTCACTGGGTGAAAGATGAATATTTGTTCCTCCTCCAAGGCTTGGCTGATACAGAAGCTAATGGAGAATATTAGCCGGCCTTAAATCAAAACCTCTTAACCTTTGCATTTGACGTCCTATGGTTGATGCTTCTGGGTCTTCCTGTGGGGTTTTAACCCCTTTCCTCCTTTGTTTCCTTTGACCCTGACTCATTCCCCCTTTTTACAAAAGTGTAACAATGTATTCACCGGAATGAAGCTTTTAATTACCTTTTCTTACCTGATTTGTTGTCGCTTTGTTGCCAGCAAGCGTCCATAACCCCGATGGAGTCACCCTGACATAACAGACCTTGCTCTGCTTCCAAAAAGCATTCATAGCCATGATGGAGATATCTGCATACCCTCTCCTACTGTTCACTCTTTTGATATTATCAATTTTATTTCAGCATGATGCATTGAGTGAGTGGGAGAGGAGGACGTTTGTTTATTTGCAAAGTGAGAGGGTTAAGGTGGATGTTTCACTAGATCTGTCTTATGTTTTCATGTAGTCCTTTCCATCTTTCCTTCTTTCCCTTGAGGTCTTAAAGAACCACAAAGTAGACATTCATGAAATTTCTCCAAAGTTGTTCATTTTCTCAGGTTGGATAGAGAATTCCCAAAAGTAACCACAAGTTCTCCAGTGCTTCTGGTGTTTGTAAGTGAGCGATGAGTTAGAAACAGGGTTTCCCACATTGCATGATTTTAAGCCCAACCATTGTTTTGTCAGACATACCTTTAGAAGAATAGAAAAAAATAAAGAAAAGAAACAACAAAATAAGTATTTCACAATCATGACGATACTCAACAAAGAACATAAAACACACATATTTATTGTTTTATTCAGTTTTTTTATTTTTTATTTTATTGGAAGTATTGTTTTAGGGATTGGCCATTTACTGGGAGGGAATCATGTTTCCCCTTCATATTTTGTAACTAATAAGTGCCTGCCCTGATCTTCTCAGCCACATGGATGGGTCCAAGCCATAGATTCTAAAACTTAGAACTTTTCCCTTTTGGTTCATTTGCTCTGTCCCACTTCAGGACTAAGTCTCCTACTTCAAAGTTCTTTTCTTTAGCCTTATGCTTATCGAACCATCTTTTCACTATTTGTTGGTGAGCTAGGAATTTTGACTTAGCCTTTTATCTCTCTTCTTCTAACATGAGCAGAGTGTTAATTCTTTGTTGTATGGCCGATGAAGTTTCTTCGTTGGAATCTTAGGCTAGTTGAAGAGATAGAAGATAGAACCCATTTTGGAGGATGGCTTCTTTCCCGTGGAACAAAAATTATGGGGAATTTCTTATAGCTTATTTGGGTGTGACCCTATCGGCCCATAGAGAATTATGGAGTAGATTATGCCAATTTCTTTGGTTATCTACGACCGTCTTCTTTAGTATTCTTACTAGGTTTTCATTAGTTTATTCTGCCACACCGTTTCCCAGGGGATAATAATTTGCAGAGTACTTAATTATGATTCCTTTGTCCAGAGAAAACTACGTCAATAGGGTGGAAGAAAAGTAAGATTCATTATCAAAGACCAGAACATAAGGGACACCAAACCTCATGATCATTTGTTGTTCTATGAATTGGATTACTACCTTCTCGTTTACATGAGTCAGAGGAATGGTCTCTGCCCATTTCGTGAAATAGTCGATGGTAGTAAGAATTTACTTGTGCAGTTTTGAAGAGCTAGGTGTAATTTTTCCTATGATATCGAACCCCCACTGCTCAAAATTCCTAGAGACGGTCATAGGTTGGAGTGGGACTACTGCTCTCTTCTCCTTTCCAACACTTATTTGTCAATTATTATAGTTTCTAGCTTAAGTATGAGAGTCTTTGAACAAGGTGGGCCAATAATAGCCGACTTTCAGAATCTTATGAGGGGTGATGTTTCCTACAAAATGTCCCCCGACGAGGCCATCATGGAGTTCCTTCATCACTTTTTCTATTTTTTCACATTCAAGACATCTTAATAATACTCCATCATAATTGATCCGGAAGAGCACCAAATTTATAAGGTGATATTGTGTAGATTTTAATCCAAGGGCTCTCCTTTCTCTAGGGTTGATATTTTCGGGACAAGTCCCATGATGTAGAAGATAAGCTAAATCCTTATACCAAGAGTCTTGTCCTGGGGATATGTATGATACTTTGCCACACCATAGTGCCATCTCATTCTCCCATCTAGAATCTTCATTTACTTGATCCTGGGATTTGGCTGCAAGCTTGCATAACCCTTGTCCTTTTACTAGTTTGGCAGGTTTTATATCTAGATCAAATTCCTAGACTATTGCCATTCAGTTCCGTCTTCTTTCCCCCATTTCTTGTTGTGTAAACAAGGATCAAACTGTAGGGTGTGACACAATCACTTTAGTGTGATTCTTAAGGATGTAAGACCTAAAATGCTTTACTGCCTTATAAACCGCGTAGGCCTATTTGTATATAGAAGGATAGTTGAGTTTAGATCATTGAAGATTATTACTCATAAATGACACTAGGGATTTGTTGTTGTCATCATCCTCCTGAGTCAAAAATGTATCTAAGGATTGGTCAAAGGTGAAAGTATAAAGGGAAAAGTCTATATTGAAATTGAGACTTCGCAACATCGGGGATTGGGATACAATAGCTTTGATATTGTTGAAGGCGTATTTTCACTCATCATCCCACTTAAATTTGACATCCTTGCAAATCATCTTTTGTAAGGTTTTGATGATTTTTGCGAAGTCAAGAGCAAAATTCCTCACAAAATTGATTTTCCCGAAAAGGACTGTATAGCTTTCTTGTTATGGGGTAATGGAATTTGAGCTATGGCCTTAATCCTTTTTGGGTCTATGCAAATCCCTGCTTGAGATATAGTGTGACCTAAAAGCTTACCTTCCTTGACACCGAAGATAGTTTTCTTTGGTTTAAGAATATACCATATTTCCTACACCTTTCGAAAATCTGAGTTAGGTGTTGGATGTGCTCTTCTCTATTCTTCAAATACATTGTTACGTCATCTAGATACACTACCACACATTTGTTGATTATTCCATGGAAAGCTATGTCCATGGCCCTTTGGAAGGTCGCTCATGCGTTAATTAACCCGAAAGACATGCGTTTATAAGTGAAGGTTCCCCATTTAGTTCAGAAGATGGTTTTTAAATGATCTTCCTCTGAAACCAGGACTTGGTTGTAACCTGAGAACCTGCCTAGTAAAGAGAATATCTCCAAGCCATACATGGTTTGTAGGAGTTGCTCCATCGGTGGGATTGGGTAATTGTCTTTTTCTGAAGCTCTATTGAGGCTCCTAAAATCTACGCATAGGCCGATTTCTCCCAACTTTTTCCTCACCGGAACAAGATTTTCTACCTAGGCAGAATGCCTAACCTGGAAAATGATCTTAACATCTAAAAGTTTCTTTAATTCCTGATACATGAGAGGTTCCAGGGATGGGTGATACTTTCATAGCTTCTATTGGAAAGGTTTCACTTCAGGTTTTAACAGGATGGTGTGTTGAATGATGTTGGTATCATATGTTTTCAAATCCCTATAGGACCATGCAAATACATCCTAGTATTGTTTGGATAATTTGAGGTAAAATTTTCCCTCTTCCGTAGATATAGTCTTCTCGAGATTCACATTCTTTGGGTTTTTCGGGGTCCCAAGATTTATAGTTTCATGCAGGGGACAAGAGCTACCAATATTTGTGTTTTTAGGTCCCTTAACTCGCTCTTTCAGATCAAACAAATTTTCAAGATTAGCTATCCCTTTTGGGATTGTGTGAGCCTTTGATTTATCCATAGGTTGTCCTATCCAAGGATCGGTTTCTATAGACTTCTCTTGGAATTCTTCATCGTCAATAGCGATATCTTTGAAATTGTCTTGGTTGGTTAAGAAGTTTATAATATGTTCATCTCCTTCAAATACTTTTGAATTGTAAATGTTATTAGGTACCGACGTTTTGTAGAGAAGCTCCATAGTGAATCGGGAGGCTTTATAATCCTCTAAAGGCGACAGCCTGGAAGCGGTTGCGGCCAAGGAGTCAGCAAGAATATTTTTTTCTCTGGGGATCGCTGTGATTTTGAAAGCTTCAAAGTTCTCTATTATCCTATGCACCTCCTACTGATAGTTATTCAGTTAAGGAGAATTGCAATGTATAGTATTCCGTACTTGTCTAACAATAATTTCAAAGTCTCCGAAAACTTTCAATTCTTTGACATTCAAATCTATGGCTTTCTTTTATCCTTGTATCAGAGATTCATATTCGATAGTGTTGTTGGTACATTCGAACTCTAGTCTACAGGATAGGAAATGATATTTACCTTTAGGATCGATGAGGATGCACCCTTCTCTTGACCCTTCTTGCGATTTACATCCATCAAAATAGAGGGTCCAAATTTGTAAGCGAAAATCACTCTTTTCATTTCCCTTACTAGTTTCTTGCTCTCCGACCTTTTGTTCCACAATCTCTAGCACATGGTTTTGACAGAAGAGGATGTCTCATGTCGATATCTACGATTTCTCTTAAAAAACCAATTCAGAATTTTGGGTAACAGGAACATTGGACAAGAGAGGAGAAAATTTTCCGAAGTAGGAATCGCATGAATAATTGCCCGGTATGGGGAAAAATCTGGATGAGGGTTCGTTTGGGGTTTCTAGATTAGTGACCATATGTTTAAGATATCTCTCCTTATCGATTCTGATCATTTTATTGTATCCATTTAGTGGTAAATAAAGGTGTTCCCAGTCAATACTAAAGTACCCGTTTAGCTTTTCAGACCAATCTCGACTCAGTAATAGCCCATATGTCTCTGGGATATCTACTATGATGATGTTAATAACTTGCACGAACGTGGGGTTTGTCGATATTATGATCATTACATCTTTGAGTTCTCCTATGACCTTGACCTAGGTCCTATCTAGTTGTATGAGATGTTTATCAATTTTGAGAGGTATGGCATTTAATGTTTTGCAAATAGACAAGGCCATAACGTTGGAAGACGCTCCAGAATATACCAAATAGTTATGAAGTTTTTTATTGAAGACTTTGAACGTTAAGAGGAAAGGTGGGACAAAATTATTTTCCTTTATATCTCCCGAACATGTGTTCATAGTTGGTTTTCCCAAAAGATCTGTGGGAGACATATTTCTTTCTGGACCATTACCCGCAGTCGATTTTTCTACTGAATGGAAAGATGGTAACAAAAAGTCCTTATTCTGAGGAATCATGCATATGTCCATAACTAATATATTGTCCTTTAGCTTCTTCAAACATTCGACCACGTTGTAATCTAGTTTGGTCGATTCTTGGTTATAAATTTGTATAGGATTTTTACCGAGAGAGAAATATTTTTTTGGATGACTGGGCGTTAACTTACTTTTTGAGGCCTGGGTGACATCGGTATCTTTCGAGCCAGGTGGGCCCTTACTGCGTGTCTATACCACTGAAACTTCCACGGGTTGTTCATGAGACTCAAATAGGTCCTCGAACTTCATGATTAGGTCGGGAACCCATATCAGCATGGTTGTATCTCGTGGTGGGCCAATCTCTTCCTGGTCAGAAATATTCATAATCGAACTACTCGGTTGCTCGTTTAGGGAGACTTCGTCTAGAAACTAATTGGCCATCAAATTCATGGCATGTACCCATTGAGGGAAGTCTATTTTAGAGTGGTTTTCCAGATGATAAGTACAGAAAGAATCAGACGCAACATCTCCTAGGTCAATATTTAAGTTAGTTGGGGGAGATTCAATTTCTTTGAAAGGTTGTTTCCTTTTAAAGAAAGGATTATAGGGCCTTTGGCCTAGGTTTCTCTCTCCTTCATTTATATTCATGTCTATGATCTCATTTGATAGTTTTTAACCATGCCTTGTAGATATTCTATACCTCCATTACCCTTGTCGAGATCATGTTCAGTTGATTTCCCCGATGGTCTAGTTGGAAGGAGTCCTCTCCTGGGAGGGGGATGGGCTTCTTTCTTTACTAGAGATGCATGGCCTTATTTACATCCTTTCATCGGGAATTATATTATGTTGGCCTCTTCAAAATTGTCCGCCAAGGTTTTCTTATCGGCTCTCTTTACAAACATAGAAATAGAAGTCGGGAGTGCATTAGCATAAACCTCGATCTACATCTCTTGAGTTGGTTTTGCCACGGGATGGAATTTGTTTAAGATGGTCGTGAATATTTGATTGAAATATTTGATGCTTTATTTCAGACTCATGGTGGCTGCGAAAAACTTAGCCATCACGAAGTAATTTCCTCTACAAATTTATCTAGAAAATATTTTTGGAACTTGGTCCAGCTAGTTATAGATCCTACTAGCAGATTAAAATACCACGTGGAAGATGAATTTTCAAATGTGCAGGGGAAAAGTCTGCAGACTACATCTTCATGTTGAACATTCATGAGTCTAATCGTGAGTATGAACTTCTTGATATGATCTTCAGGTAACCTGAAGTCTTGGTGTCGTACTTGGGAAGCAACTTCTTTGGGTGTCAAGGAATATTATGTACTTTTCCAGGGACGACCACGACGTCTCTGGCCAACCAAGGTTGGTTGTTCTGAAGTGGGATTTCCTCTTATTCCTCATGGTTATTATTACCTTCCATATCTTTGGAATCCAATTCAAACTATTATTCTTACAAAAATTCGTTTGGCTCGGAGATGTCACCGACTAGCGTTTAAGGTATCAAATCAAGAGGTTCTTGGATTTTGGTAATCGCAAAATATATCAATTCTTCTACAGAGTGTACGAAAACTTCGTCTGGAGTGATAACCATTGGTATTCTTTGTTTTTTTCTTCGAGGGAGTATGGTAGCTAAGTAAAATGCACCGATCTACCGAGCATAGGCTCTTGTGATTCTCCTGAATTGATTTACTTCCTCATGAGGAAGGGCATAAGGTGTTTCATGGTGAAAATGTTCTTCCTCAAGCTAGGGTGAGGTACCCTCTTTGGGAGTACTCATCGTATGTGGGTTGTCTATTGAATGACTAACCATGCATGTGGGTTGTTAAGAATCTATAAGTTGTTTGAAATAATATATAAAATATATATTCAACCATTCATTCTCAAGCCCTCCTTCTAGCAACAATTTTGTTGATGGGTCTTAAATCCCTTACTTCAACAGTAGGAACCAAACCCGCCACCAAGGCCCAATTAGACTCTGCAAAATTTGAAGATGGAATGGTTCTCCAGATCTTGTGATCTGACCAATTTATATATGGGATTTTTGTTTTCTTGTGAAGGTTGTTCCTTCAGTTAGGACTATTATATTTTATATTTTCTCTTGGGTGGGACTGGTAGGAGAAATGCAAGCCAGTATAAACCAACTTGACAAAAAACAAGATTAAGTTTTAACTACTGAGGAAGAGGCTGATCTTGGGATAATCCATTGCTCAAACATGTAGAGAATGATTCTATACCACATACCTAGTACTAATACATCGACCATGTGAGCATCCAATTATTTTATGAGAAACTAGTTATCAAAAAGAAAAAACACAAATGTAATAAGATAATGACAAGAAAAATAATTCAACTACCATAACTATTCATTCATAATAACACAATGATTCTATCTTCATCATTAAAGAAAAGAACATCAAAAAATTGCACCAGATAACTTGACAACAAAGTTAATTTCTCTTACTCATTACTGCATCATTCATGAAACAGGATAGGAAATAGTTCTTCTCCAAATCCAATCACATGCATATGATGAAAATAGTTTGTCTTTGGTCCAGAAGGAATTCTCATTTCATAGCAGCTTCAAAATAATTCTTAACAACCAAAAAGAAAGAGTTCTTACAACAACCGTCAACCATTAACTAATTGGTCGATGTATTTATTTATAATATAAAGTTTAACTGAAATTAATGACTAAGTGCAGTTTAAGCAAAGAAAAAATTGCCACATGGCGTTGTCTTCTAATAGTTTCTTTAACATTCAACCCAAGATATTTCTTTTAAAGGGGGACTTCTCTCGTATTCATACCAAGTGATAAACAATTCTTCACAATTTTGGGCCCATGGAAACCTGTGTTGTTCCATCAGAGCCGCATATATTCCCCTGATGTCTATTGCATGCGCCCGATACTTTACTAGACTAGAGTTCAACTGTTGTAGCATGGTTCAGGCCCTGGTCGAAGGTTTTTTGAATCGTTGCACTTTCCCTGGCCTCACATCGATCATATTTGCGAGCTCTTTGGTCCATAGTGAGTCTTGTTTGGCATGCAACTTGACTACGTCGCTTATGTCGACAAATTTTTCGGGGGTGCCGAACTCGAGGAGCCCAATATCCTTCATTTCTCTTTTGATTATGCTTCAATGTTTCTTTCGATTTATTCAGTGAGATCACAGAGAAATATTTGTTCGGTAATCGGGGAATCTTTCCTACAATCAGGGTTGAGGTAGTTTAGTGATCAAGTAATATAATATAATATAAAAACAAATAGAATAGACTGATGCGTACCTGTGGAACTCATTAGTCTCGATCGTTTAATACTTATGTGATCTAAGTCGCCCCTTTGAATGACCTATGATGTCCTTGTCCATGTCATCATTCCTCTTCAGTTTAAATGATTTACGTCAGTGTGTCATAGTGTGGAAAATCAAGTATGATAGATATGAGCATCAAAAACATCACAGTAGCTGCTCAACCTTTGGGGCTAGGAAAAGACGCCAGAGTCGAGCGTGCATGCATATTCTTCCAAAAGGTCAGATGTCGTAATAAGGAAGTCATTAAATGCCTCTAGAAGCTGTATCACCAAGTGTGTCAACTATCATTCATTAATAATGGATGTTGGGGAGTTTAAAGACATTGGAATGATCGTACCATATATTCCCTACAACTCCGATCGACGACGTTTTATGCATTCTGGATTGCATCTGTCGAGCAATTGTGACACGTTAAATATTCAAGACATAATGTCACGAGGTGTGAGTGTTATTTGGAATTCTCTGTTTCACTTCTTCATTCTTCTATAAATTATAGGAGTTATGTGGGGAATTCTACGCATATGTCGAGTTTATACTTCTATAACATTGGTCTTGCAAGTTTATTATGGAGAAACTCCATGTAGTATTCCATTACCATTCCTAGACATCTAAGCCACTATGTTGTTTCACTATGGGATCTGCTTTAAACAAGGGATGGGGTTTGTGAGGTAGCCAGAGTGTCAGGTCTGAGCCCCAACATTCCTGGGACTCTTTCTTATTGTCTTCCAATGTCCCTGAACCTCCAATAGGAGGTACCAGCCTTTGCTCGAAAACGGTGGCAGTGTCTCTAGCGGAGGTGGGGGTGGAGAGCAGTAAGTTTGAAAGACATATGTTGGGGGTCATGCCCTCTCAGGATAAGACACCAGGGAGAAGGGGAAGGCCTAGGAAAGATAAGGAAAAAGGGGAAGAAGACTGCCTCTGTGCTGAGCTAACTATACATCCAGCCATTGAGGGGTCTATGATGCTCACTAACTGCTGGAACCTGTTGGGACTACCAGTAGAGGAAGCGGGAGATGAAAGGGAAGGGAAAAGGAACTAGGTTCTCTCATTAAGAGTCCCATCTAGCAGTTAGAGTAGGGCCAACTTTCCATAGCTGAACTCTATCAGAAAAATAGAGAGTTGTAGAGCCAGTTGGCGGAGAAGAACTGAGAGGTATCGACGTCGGAGGGTCACGAAGGAAGCATATTTTGGCTCCAGAGATAGCTTCGGGAAGCACAATATATAATTTTGCAGCTGCGTGAGGCACAGAGGATGACAACGAATAAGGAAAATAAAACATTGCAGGGCATGAGGAGTAGTCTGGGAGAAGTTCAGTGTGCAGGAGATACATAATGGGCGGGCTCCTACTTTGCATTCTCCAAAGTGACGCTTGACATTTTTATCTTTTTGTTGTAAGGGTTTTTATATTCTCACTGTGATTGGGCTGGTTAGTCAAGACGTCGGTGGTGTCTATTTGTATGTAACCGGATCTTGGCGGGAACTTTAATTATATGAAAAAAATTGAAAGTTCTTTGAATGTATCACGTTCTCTTTTTTTATGTAAATTTACCGTGTTTTCTTATCTAAGTTTTCGCACAAAATATGGGATTTATAATTGTTATTATTCTGAGTTGCCTTATAAGTTTGTTGATATGTTTTCTTTAAAACTTCCGAGGTCGATTGATGCTAAAGTGGCATTCTTAAATTGGGGTTATTAAAATATATAAAACATAAAATTTAGCACTTGGTTAGTGGGTAAGGCTTTCACTTGGGGACTTCGCTCATGTTGAAAGCACTAAAAAAGATAGATATTGCGACTGTCGATGCTTGGATGGCATCGAGGATCATCATTAAAATGGAAAATTAATGATTAATTTTCTTTGTGGATTATCATTTTGTAAATTTCCGATGCCGAAATCGTATCAGGAGTCGGGGATTGGCTATACCACTCCTCTCCTTGTGTGACACTTACTCTTTTCATTTTTCTGTGGAAGTCGAATAGATCGGTCTTCGACGATATTCCTGCCAAAGCTCATTTGTATAAAAGAGAGACTTTCGTCCACCGACACCGATGAAGATCGAAACTCGGCTCTTTTGAAATTCTCAACATATTTTCGTCACCTTTAACCTTTACCGATGTCGAACTTCCTAAGTGTGTTGGGGAAATATTTATACTGTCAATTCCTTAAGTAGTTGTTAAGTCCCATTTAAAGTTAAGATGATTCTTTGTTGTATGTTCAAGCAAACTTTAAACAATTCAAACATGAAACATAAAAGATAAGTGCACACATTAGTTTCATACCGAAGTGAAAACAGACAATGCAAAGGATCAAGTGGTACCCAAAAAGTAGAAATGGACATAGACTTTTTAGGGTGTGTTGAGTGCTCAATAGAGGATACCCTAGTATTTTACTCATATCCAAGGGTTTAAAGTTTCCTGGGTCCCATTGAGAATTCTTAGTTGGCTTTGTCATTAGTGGAGTCGCCAGATAATTTTCTTGAAACTATAAAAGGGATGAGAGGATCACCCTCAGTGGATTAACCAGGTAAGATTTACAAAGTAAAGGATTTTTAGGAAAGGATTACTGAAAAAGTGTCGTCTTTAAGGAGAATTGACTCAGTGTTCCCTGACAACGGCGCCAAAATGTTATCATGCAATTTGTACTTTTCCAAAAGGGAAAGGCTAAAGGAGGTAAAATTGGTGTAACATGAGGTTGTCCTATCACTATCACCTTAATAAGACACCTCTTTCTATTTAGGGGTGAAATCCCAGGGGATACATCCATGGTGGCTTGGGGGTTTGAGAAGGAAAAGGTTGTGGTATCAAGAAAAGTTATCCCCTCTCACAAGTCACACCAATTAGAAAGTCCCAAAGGTTTAACAAAATGAAGCAATGATGTGCTTAAGTGTACCTGCCTAGAACAAGACAACAAGAAAACACAGTTTTTTCAAGTACAATTGATGTTAGGGCTTCATAAAATATTAGATTTGTCAATGAAAGAAATAAGTTGATATAAGATGAAGAAAATAGAAATCTATAACAACAATATATATATGATGATGGATTCACAATCAATGCCTTAAATAAGATTCAAAATGACCCAAAATGATAATCTAACAATAGCAATATGCTGACACTTTTTAGAAGCTAATGAGGCAATGTAAAAAAATCAACTTTAGTAATTTATTTTAGGAACTTTTACTACTGTAACAATCGGTTGTAGCCTAATTTTGTAACAACAACAAGAATGTTAGTATCTTAGTATAGTCCAGGGTTAGGAAAAATTAGTAAATATATTAAGGTATAATATTTAAGGGTTGTTCTCATCAATCAATCAAGTATAAGGTCTAGATCAGTGTCTTTAGGGATAATGGAGTCACTTTTTGCAGCAACAATATTGAAATAAATACCTCAACTGGGTGACATCAAGTCTCTGAATGATGATGTCAAGGGCCTTCAAGGGACAACATCATGGTGGGAGGGTAAGACCCCATTTGGTCTAGGCCTACCAAGTTGTCTCTGGTGGAACGTCTCTCTTTCTCTCTGGTGCAAGCCTCTAGTATATGTTTTCCCCTTGCTAGGGTCTCAACATCCATCTAGTGGGATTTTATCCCTATGGAGGTCTGATCTAACTATCTCCTCGTATGTACTTTTCCATCGGGTGTGTCCCTGCAACATAAACAAGTACTCCCTCCATGGGATCATAAGTCACAGAGGGATCATAGCAATGTCAATCACATCTAATAATCAAGTTACCCAAACTTGTGCATAAAACCCCCCTTTCCCAGACAAGTGCTCAAAGACATTATGTTATTCTACAAGCCTAGTTTGGAGAGGGTTTCATGATGTCCTATTGGGATAACTATTCTTAGGTGTGGGATGTTTCCATATGAAGACCAATATAGTTCATGTAAGTGCATGAGATCGTATGGGGATGTTTTGGAAAGGGGTGCAGTGATGGCAGGGAAATGTAGGTGCCTCTGAAGAGGGTGAGATGCACCTTGTCATGGATGAAAATGTTTCGTAGCCATTCAATGTCTTTTTAGTTTTTATCTCATTGATTTTTTATTTCAAGAGAATAGTTGGGGGACACTGCCCTGGCATGGTGACCAGTGGGGACAATGTTACCCAAAAGCATTTCACGGAGATGAGAAGGTTGGCTCGTGATGAGACTGCATTTCTCTTGGCTATGCAACCAAGAGCCACTACCCTGGCATTGTTACCATATGAATAGTAGTGTCATACCGATACATGTTGATGGATCTAATAGCTTGGCTCATTATGAGACCCCCTATCCTCCAACTAGGTCTTGATTTTATTTATTTTATCGATCCCTCTATTGGCATAGAGGAAGACCCAGGGTTCAATGCTTCAACAACGCACCAACAAAACCCTAACTACCATCCCTTTTGGAAACACCTGCAAAGCAGATGAAGTGTCACCCGATCCACAATGCACTAGATCCACATTCCTCAAAATCAGGTCACAGCACAAAGCCTTACATAGTTTTTCTGCACATAGTCTCTTACAATCACATGCACAAAGCTTCTAGTCATGCACTAAGCCAATGACCTTAACACTGCCTCTTACTTGCATCGCCTAGCTACTTATTTATACATTACAAAAAGGGGCCTAACCATGGGTAAACCCATGGGTCGACATCCCATACCCGTTACATAATCCCTAAAATCCCCAAAAATCTCGCAAAAAGGGTGGGATCCCATGATCTCCACTTCACCTAGGCATTTTGTCTTCAACCAGAATGTAGAAGTCCTGAAAAATGGTCAAACATGACCTGTGTTTCTTCAAAACCTAGTCAAGGGACAACAGGCCTCCAACACTCACCTATGACTCATCCTGAGTCACTCCGATCTAGGCAATAGTGCCTCGAAGACATTGACCTTAGCTCAAGTTGCCTCGACTTGATTCTTCTCTAGAGCCTCCTTCTCAGCAAAATCCTAAAGTTCTTGCTCAATGACAGGCCCCTCCAGGCACTATTATACTGTTACGACCACCTGTTCCAACTGTGATTCGTGTCCCTCAATTTCTTCAAAGAGTGTGCAGGCTTTGTTCTAGACTGGTTGGAGTTTCTTTTTCACCTCCATAACTTTTCTCTTGATGGTAGTGACTTGTTGTTGAATTGTGCACTACTCCTACGACCTTTTCATCTTCTCCACAGCCGTAAGTACTTTCAACTACGCTTGTATGATGGAAGCCTGTTGCTATGCCTCCTGGAGTTGTGCCTCCAATATCCTCAGCTCCGGGTCTTCTGCAAGGCACTCATAGTTATGTGCACTTCGATCAATGAGCTTCTTTCATTATGCAGCCAACACTCTGATTATTTCTAATGCACTCCTAGCAGTTTCTTCCCTCTGATCTCACACTTCCTATGGAGTGGTAGGCACTGCTTGAAGTTCTAGCTTTGCTACTCTTGCTTAGAGCTATTGAATGGCCTCCGCGAGCTTCCCTACTTGGCTCTCAGTTGTATCTTCTTCCATATGTTCCAAGCCTGACATAGAGCGAAGTGATCTATTCACTACCTCTCTAATCCCAATCTTCTCCGCAAGCAATTGGTGTTTCTCTTTCTGGATTTTCTCTTTGTCTTCTGTGAACTTCACCTGAAGGTCATCTTTTTGTTGCTGTGCAACCCAAAGTTTCTCTAAGGCCTCCTCCTTTTCATGCCTCAAGGCCTCTGTGGCCTTCTCCTTCTCTTCCTGGACTCAATGAAGTTGATTCTCTGTTACAACTGCTAATCCATGCAATTGGGTGGGCTCATACCCTAGTTCTACATTCTCTACTGAGGGTGGCATAATAGACACTACGCGACTCGATTGGATAACTTGTTGGATGTATTTTAGTTATTTCTCAATACTGTCATAAAGTGATTCTTGTTTGGATTCATGTCTCTATAGGATGTATTCTGAGGCATCTTTTTTGACGGTGATGATGAGCTGGATATCATCCACTATGAGTACATTCTGTGACTTAGGCTTAGTGGCTTGTGATTTCTTCTACGCTGAGGGTTTCTACAGGGAACCCTTCCTTTTCTTTAACGTATCGGCCTCTATAAGGGGATCCTTTGGTGGTGTTACTTCACCCTTTTCTTTCTTGTATTCTTCCCCTTCCTCTTCTCGGTTTACTTCATTGCCTCCTCCTTTTGTAGGTGAATTAGATGCAGTTTCTTCCAATGCATTGTCCTTTTCCTCACTATCGATGTCCTGCACTTCCTCCTTTTTATTCTTCTTCTTGTCGCTACCCTGTCCATCATGTTTGACCTAGGTGACTAATGGGCTTCCAATGATATCGGGGTCGAAGAGTTCTGCATCCTCCACTGGTATAAGGAATTATGCAGGCCATTTGTTGGTTATCGCCTCCATGTCTTCATCAGTTAATTTGTAGTAAGACTACAACTCCTCCTTGCTTTCGTCCCCACGCATGGTAATATATATGAAGTGTTGGTCTGTGAAGAACTTCATGAGTGGCCTAAATCTATGGAATTTATTTAGTTTCATTCGGGGGAAGGATTCAATGGCCTATTTGAGATGTAAGTAGTAGGTGTGGAACATCGCATTTGATTTCCACTACTTTGCCATGTCGCTCGAATACCACAAAGTGGTGAACCTCGCGGCCAATGGTTCCAATGGCTCAACTTCAAGGAATGTCGCTCCCTATGGAATATCCCATGCGACAAATGATATTAATATCAAGAGACAACTAAAGCGGAACTCATAGCCTTGGTCCTCCACTTCGTGGAAGTCCTTGTCCAAGTCATTGACAAGGTAGCTCGCCTAGTTCATCTGCATACCTTCGACGCACTTCCTTGAAAGGTCGACTACAAAACCTGTTACTTGAGTAGGGAGGTTCTTTCTGATGAGCTTCCCCACTATCAACTGACAAGATAGGTGCATTGCGCCATCTTGGATGGAGGCTACCTTCTAGCCTCACTTCCCCTTCTCCACATTGCCATACGCCTCCTTGATGCACTGCACCAAGGAGAGATCTGATGTTTTCCCTAGGTAGAATTTCTGAGGGTATGGTCATTGCATTCTTAATCCAGTAATGAGGTGGATCAGCGCCCGATCCACAGTGATGCGCCTATCCAACCACAAGTACCCTCCATGGAAGCATGACAGGAGGAGTTTAACGCACGCGTTAACCTACTGATGTCTGTCGAAGTGTGGGATCTTCATCACATTCAAGATGGTCGATCTCACAATATCCTTGATCCATGGCTGGGGAATTATCTTATTCTTCTTCCCAATCATCTTTTTCAGGTAGCGATGCGGTGTGAGCATCGCATAATTGTTCCTTTCGCCGAGGTTGAAATCACTTGTCTTAAGAGCTACAACCAGTCCCAACTATGGTCCTACTGTGCCTATCCCTTTTCAGAGGTACGTAGTGATGAGTGTGTAGTCAAAATCCCTCAAGAAACTGTCATGACTAACCATGCCAGCCAAGGGAGGGATGTAGTTAGGCAAGACCGGCGGGATCTACTTTTCATTCGTGAGATCATCACGGTGCTTTCTCCTCTTCTTAGTCATGGTTCAGGATGGCCTAGATCGACGTCTAGTTGAGAGGGATGCTTGTAATCCTCCCATCAATGAGGCATGTACTCCTGCGAACATGAATTTATTAGCCATAAGGTCTATTAATATCTCCTCCAAAAATTTCTCTACTGTTCTATGTTCGCCTGACATGCACACTCATAAGAAAATAACTCCGGTAGGTGAACAAATACTCAAGATGATCAACTCAATGGCGAGTTCTAGACAACACAGTGCGATAGGAAATCAATTCTCTATTAGCTCGAATATCTCAGTTTGAAAAAGTGGTCCTAGTGCGACATTCGACGGAATAAATAAATAATGTCGTAACAAATTCCTTCAATGGGTCGAAATGCCTCAATCCATCCATTATGGTGCAGTCTCAATGGTCCAATGGTGATATTTTTGGGACATAACTACATTTCTAACCATTCTGGTGCATCATTCTAATGGTCATTATGCCTCCAATGGTCATATATATTCTCCTTGGTGAAGTTCCTTTCTACACATTTCTACTAATCCAGCGAGGTTCAAATTCTGCAAGCCTACCTTCTACGAAGTCTTCTCTGGAAATTCCTGCAGTTTTTCTAACTTTGCCTTCTTCTTACTGAGCTTTCTTGCCTTCTTTCCTGTGATCTGAGTCTTTGGATTCCTCTTTCCATTCTTATTCTTATTTTATCCTTGCGTAGTAACTTCGCACTTCTGAGGGTCTTCCAAAGGGTTCGAATGTAATACCTCTTCGCTTGCTATTTCTAGGGTAGACACTCTTCTCTCCTAGATGGATAGGGTTTTCAAGCCTTCCTACATTCTTGCAACTTTGATAGCTAATTCTCTGGCCCTCAGCTGCTTCTACTTGTCCTCTTGTTCTTCTATTAAGTGCATTATTCTCATAGCCATGAAATCCCTTAATTCTTTCTTTTTTCTATTTTGTAGCTTCCTCCTCTTCTTTTCTTCAGATTTGATCTTGCTCAATCCAAGTCTTCCCTAATAGAAGTGAAAAAGGGGCGTTTTTCTCAACAAACTTAATGACTTCAAATTATTCTTTGTTCAATGTTCCATGAGCAATTGTAGGTAACTTAGTAACTATTCCACATAGGGTTATCATCTTTCCTTTAAATAAGCCTATTCCTCCCAATGAAGGAACCATAGCAGGCCTTCCCAAAATTTCCTAAGTACTTTCTGGCATAATATTTACCTGTGTTTCCTTATATAATACACAATCTATATTGAAGTCTCCTATTCTTGTTTCCATGCATTGCTTCTCTTTTAAGATCTCTAGTAAACTGATGTTTATGTGATCATTCAGTGTTTCTTTCAACTGTAATAACATAGCTTCTGATTCTTTCTGGTTTTCTAACATATCCCTAGTTTCTTGACCTTATTCATGGTTTTTTTGTCTCATGTTCACCTTTTCAACATTAGCAATCATTCTAGGGAAATCCAAAACCTCATGATCGACATCTTTACAACAAAGACAAGTAGGGCCTACACCAGGGCATTCCTTAGCAAGATGTCCCAGTCTTTTGCAACCATTAGTGTTAATGGTATCTTTATTTTGAACGATCCCCAACCTTTTTTGTATTGCGCACTAAGATCACAGTGAGGGACCTGCAATCTACACAAATTATTTCTAGGATCCTGTATCCACTTGTTAGTCCAAAAATTCTTTCTATGCATAGTAATAACATATCTTTCACTATCTCAATTAAATTTATTCAAATCAAATCTTCTTTCTTCTAGTTGTGCCCTAGTTTTCAGACTAGGACCAAATCTATCAAACATACCTAGATCCATTCTTTCGAAGAAAAAATTTCCACTTATCTTACCTTTATCAAAGCAGAAAGATTTAAGATCTTACCTCTTTTCTTCAGATTAGACTTCTGTTTTAGCACAAATCTTCACAAGTCATGTAGAATATTGTGCACGACAACAAAAGATCTACGCACAAAGATTTTTCTTTTCTTCAGTTCCCAGCAATCATAGTTTCAAGTCTCGACAATGAAACCATTTTTTGGCACAGGGGTAGACCCAGGGTTCAATGCTTCAACAATGCACCAACAAAACCCAAAATAGCATCCCTTTCGGAAACACTTGCAAAGCAAATGAAGTCTCACCCGAGGTAGAGGTAGGAGGGGTTGCAGGACTCAAGTTTCTACAACCTAGTTGGGACACAGATCTGTGATCACAATACTTAACAGAGCAATTAGCCAATAACATTCATTAGTCTTTAACCCTTATTCACATTGTTGGTTAACCCTATTTGTATATCAGTGCAATAGTAATCAAGATATAATACATCTAAGAACTTAGCATAAGTTCATATTTAGCATTCATTAAAATCACAAAGCAATAAGTATTCATACATCTATATATCATACATCAAGAACAATGCACTAAGAAAATAGATACAAAAATAACATGAATAACATTGCACAAACCACATTAACACAAAATATACATGGTTCACCCCAGTGTGGGGCTACGTCCACCAAATCTTATTCTTATTTATTAGTCTTCTTCAATATTATTAGAGGAACATAGCCACAGAGCTCACTCCTCATTGGACAAGTGATTTGTGCACAACGCACTAGATCCACCTTCCTCAAAATCAGGTCACAACACAAATCCTTACACAGTCTGTTTGCACAGAGCCTCTTACAATCACATGCACAAAGCTTCTAGTCATGCACTAAGCCAATGACCTTAACACTGCCTCTTACTTAAATAACCTAGATACATATTTATACATTACAAAAATGGGCCTAAGAATGGTTAAACCCATCGGTCGACATCGCATACCTGTTACATAAACCCTAAAAGCCCCAAAAAGGCCGCCTGGGTGCTTCGTCTTCAACCAGCCTATCAAAGTCCCAAAAAATGGTCAAACATGACCAATGTTTCCTCAAAACATGGTCAAGTTTCCTCAAAACATGGTCAAGGGCCAACACCCTCCTTTTTTTTTCTGAGAAGCCTTTTATTTCTTTCTCAGGGATCCTTGGGAGAAGCATCTCAAGGTTTGATATTTTGGATTTTATATTTTTCTAGCTACTTTTACCCTTTGGGCCTTTATCCCCTTCTTCCCACAAGGCAAGGTACAACCCCTTACTAGCTTGACAAACTTAATTCTCAAACCAATGTTGGGGACAAATGAGAGGGAAGGTGACGAAAAGTGATAAGTATGGTGGGAATGGATGATGAAATTTCATGTACCCACCCATTGGCAACTCACTCCTAAGGGAACCAACTTGATAGGGAATTATGTCACCCCCCTAGGTATGGATAAGTCAAAAGGCATAAATTCCAAGCACACATCGTGAAGAAAAAGAGAAATAAATGCACATATTCCAATGTTTTGAGAATCATAATGACACATACCATGATACCCAGACTCATTACCTCATGGAGAAAGACCCACTATCATTTCATGGCCAGGCTGATGGAATGGATCTTGTTGTTGTTGACAGGATGGAGGCATCGAAGAAGAAGGATTGGCCCTCTAGGTCCAGGCTCAAGTCAATATGGCTCTCGGTACTCCATGTCTAGGACCTATGGGCCTTGATACATAATATCCTTAGTTATCCCTAGGCTACGGGATAACATGTCCCAAGATATAAGAGGAGATAGAATACATATCCAGGGTCCCTTATTCATCAACAATTGGCATATTGATGTATGCGATGTTTTTCACCAGAATAGATATTACACATGCAACAGAAGTTGTGAGCAAGTATATGAACAATCCATGCAAAGAACATTGGGAGGTAGTAAAGTGGATTCTCAAGTATTTGATAGGTACTACTACTCCTGCATTATGTTTTGGAGGTTCAAACATTTTTCTACAGGGATATGTTGACTCAGATACGACAGGTGATAAACATAGTAGGAGGAGAACCATAGGGTAAGTTTTTACTATAGGCGGAACAATAGTAAGTTGGATTTTGAAACTGTAAAAGGTTGTTGCACTTTCAACAATAGAAGCAAAGTATGTTGTTTCTACAGAGGCTAGTAAAGAAATGATTTGGTTACAGAGGTGTATGGAGGAATTGGGAAAGAAATAGGAAAATAGCAGGTTGTATTGTGACAATGAGAGTGCCATTCATATTTCAAAGAACTCAAACTTCCATTCAAATACTAAGGATATACATATCATGTACCATTTCATACGATCCATCTTGGAAGATGGACATTTGAAGTTGGAAAAGATACATACTAGCTAGAATCTTGCATACATGTTAACAAAGGGAGTAGCCAGGGAGAAAATGAGTTCTTTCTCAGTTTCAGTTGGCCTTCAAGTATGAAGGTGAAGATGATAAATTCCAATGTGGATCATAGTCCAGTAGGTACATCAGTAGTGGAGTTGTTGTGATCAGTCTCCAAGTGGTAAATTGTCGGTTGTGGAGCTTGATTATCTTTCGGATTCATAGGTCTTTGTTTTCAGCCATGTTTATACCCCATGAAGAATGTACACCCCAACATACTATACACCCCTCCACATGGGGGGGTTTCAAGGGGGATTTCCTCCCCTGTGGGGTCTAGGGGAAAAACCCCTGAAGAAAACATTTCCTTGTAATTGTATATTGTAATTTTGTAGTCAATCTGGACTGTTCATTATAAGGTTGCATATATGATGGTAGAAGTTATTTTAGGGTTTTTTTCCCTAGAAGGAAACCCTCATTTACAAGGAAATTGTTTTGCAACTGTGCATTATCGTGAATATTATATTCTGAGAGAGGAGACTGTGACAGAAATAAGAGGAAGCTACAACGGGCGTGTTGTTGGATATATCCCTTCATTTTGTTGGATAATAAAAAGGAAGGACCTAGAAATTTCTCTGGTGGATGTAGCCCACACTGGGTGAACCACGTATATCTGTGTCTCTATTGTATTATGTATCTTATGTGTTTTATTTATGCATTTTATTTTATTTTATTGCTCTACGATCCTATTTTTCCAACATACAGTTTTTCAATTATATTAAGTGATGGAAGGTCATTATCTTCATAGAAAGTGGTAGCACCCATAATTTCATTCATTCTCAAGTTTCTCAATAAACAAACTACATATTGTTAACAACTTTCAAATTATAATTGGTAATAGGGGATCTGTGAAATGTTGTGGTTGGTTTGAAAATGAAGAACTTAAAATGGGTGAGTATTCCCTAAGAGATTGCATGTTTTCCATTAAAATGGATTGTTATGATATTTTTTTGGGTGTTGAATGTTTACAAACATTATGCCCCATCACCATTAAATTCCTATAATTATACATAAATTTTTAGAAAGATGGTAATTCCTACATACTGAAAGGTTTCAAAGCAATATATCTAGGATTCATCATCTCCCACCATATGGAAAATGTTTGAGAAAAAGGGTAATTGTTATCATTGAAAAATTGTCTGCAACATTGCACACAATGGTTGAAGAAACACATCAATGCCAACAACAATTAGTCCACCTACAACACCAAAGTCCATCAAAAGTTAAAAAACTATGTAATTGGGTCAAAAATCAAAGTGCACAAATTCACTAAAGGAAGCATGCGCATAGTGTGCATCATGCATGGGCCAACACAACCCGCAACACACACTATGCGCAAAATGCATGACTGTCTACAAGAAAATCCACACACTTCTATGAAAGATGCATTTATGGATATTTTCGGCCTGTCAACCACTTCTATTCTAACCCCCAACCTGATTTGACACTCATATCTGAGAGAAATCTAGATTGGAGGCTGGTCAAGGGCTAGAGGGTGCCCTAAAAGGCCCCTTGTTCACACTATGAACAAATTACATCTTTCCATGAATTAATGCTATAAAGAAGAGCCATGGGTGTGCTAAGAAACCAAGATATTCAAGGTATTGTTATGCTACAATAATTCTTCTTTGAGAATCCTCTTTTCTCTTTGAATCCTTTAAGCACCATTGCAATAGGCCATTCCACTCACCCCTTGAGGGAACATGCATTGTTTTTCTTCAACATTTGTCATTTCTTCCATTGTATGAAGAGAAGATCTCTCAATTAGGGAACTCAAGAGCCATCTCAAGGAGGAAGAGGGGACTCATAAGTCCTTGCCTTTCTCTACAGTGTTTTGCCTACTAATCTATTGATCCATTAGTAGCAATATGTTGGTCATTGTTTGATTTTCATGGTTCTAAGTTTCTCAAGATTTCCAACATTTATTTCTTAGTTTTTTTTTGTTGTATTTATTTGTTTTCATGTGTGTTTGGTTTGTCTAACCCACTCACAAACTTATGTCTTATTTAGTAGGCTAATCTAAAAATGTAAGTTTTGTTGTTTTGCTCACCCAGGTGACAAAACCAACACAAAAGATTGATGACCATACTGGGGATCGGTATCAAATTCCTCCCTATTTGAGCCTTAAGAGAACTTATTTTGATTGTTTTGACTTGAAGGTACCAAAATCGGCCTAGCCCAACCTGCCAAAGTCAAAATTCAGAGCCAAGGAAGGAGTATTTCACTTGGAAATTTCTCCCCCGATGCATGACAGAAAGTGTGTGGCTTTTCCTGCCCACAGACATGCATTTTTTGCACTATGTGAGAAACAAATATTCATTACTCTTCTCATTCTACTCATTTTGTGCCCTCTGTGTGGCTGTTAGAACTGTAACCTGTGCATAAGTCCAATTTTTCAAAATTGTAAGGGTTTTTCTGAATGGTTTGAGGGCCCTTATCCTTCATATTTTGTTTTCCTATTGTTTGTAAGGAAAATACAATCCACTTAGAATCCTTTTACATAAGAAAGGTTAGCTAACATAGGCACTTAGGGGGTAAAAAGAATCACTATTCTCTTATTTTTCTTTGTTTCCACATGAACGGCTCATTTGGCTTGTAAAATTTTAAGTTGAAGTTATTTCTTTCATACACAATCATCTAAATTGGGACTAGGAGTTCATTTTAACCCTCAAGTATGCTCTTCCCCTGCACCCTTGTGTGATCTTGGGAATCAGAAAGGTGGTTAAAAGGAAACTTCATCTCCCTTAAAAAATCTTTAGGAGAGGACAAAACCCCCCTAGGGTTCCTCTTAGTTTTTTGAAATCATCTTAAAGCTTTGTAAGGGCCCATACATGCCCACATGTTTGCAATCTTAGGATAGTTTCTAAAAATGCTTTCTTAGTTTAGATCACAATCTAGGGAAGTTTAAAGATCAAAGTAGCGGGCCCATACATGCCCACATGTCCACAATTGTAGGGTAGTTTCAAAGATTTTTTAGTATAGACAACATTTTTAGGGAGTTTAAAGGATTTGTAAGGACCCATATGTCCACATTGCTATTTCTTTAGGGATTTAAATATTCTGCAAGGTTGTACCAAAGACACATAGTGAGCTAGGATAAGAAGATTTGTAAGGACCACAAGAAGTCCACATGTTGCAATCTCACACTTAACTTATTAAAATATTTTCACACTTGTCACTTTCTTGCACACAAAGCCACTCCTCTCAAACATAATTTCTATTAGAATAGTGGAGTTTGAAGTAGGTTTTCTCCACAGGAACTTCGAAAGATCCGACTGCTTATTTGTAAATTATCCACATCAATTAATTCAAACGAGGTTGGTCCATGACCCCAATCTCTCATCCCACCACATCTAAATTTTTTCTAAAAACACACTAAATTTTCCTCCATGGGAGGTGCCAAAAGAATTTTTTTAGTCTAGGTAGGATCTCAAAGGTAGGCATCCAAATAACCCCCCATTATCATGTGCTCACATTTTCAAACAATAGAATTTGAGAAATAGGGAACATTCAAATCCTCCAATTCAAATGTTCCTACACCATAAGGAAGGGAGATACTCGTGAAGGGTTGAACGCCGAGGTCCAGTTGTTTTGCGCATCCCTCCTTGAGTCACCCAACTCTTGTGAGGGCATCCAACCCATGATCCATTTCTGAGGCCAAAAATCTAAATGTCGCACTTTGACCGATGTACTTAGTGGACAAACTTAGGACATCCACCCAAGTGATGATTGTGGACTGCAATCACACCTTGATCATATTTTGTGTGGCTATTGGGAAATATCTCTAGTTCTTTTGGGATATGCACCCTCTACCTCTCATTATAATTGATTACTTCAACCTTCACTAGTTCCTCTTCTGGTGGCTTCAGACTCCACTATTGAGTGCTATTGGAAGGCCCAACGTTGATTTGAGAGGAAGGAAAATAGGTATTTTAGGACAAAAGCATTTGTTTTTATTGTTCCCCCATGCAGACAAAATCCACCTATCCACATGCTTGTTTATTTATAATTGATTTATGTATCATGTTCATTTGATTACATGCAATTGTGAGTTACACTATCTTGTGAAGGTCAGAAATATACAAAATATTTTGTTCATTTATTTCTCTCTTGTCACCATTTGCACAAATTCACTTTTCTATTCGAAAACCATAGGGGACCCACATAATTCCCATTATTATAGACGCTTGTAGAATCTCCCTCCTCTTTTAGGAGGGGTCACTAGTCTTGCCAACTCACCGATTCAGCCCTCTCACACCCTTGTGAGGGCTATTGTTTTGGGATCAGATTTACTCGGTTCCACTTTGCTTGGGTTAAATTCCCAAGGCCATCCATCCATTAGTTATCCTTAACAAGGAGGCAAGGGGAAAAATTATTCTCAAGGGAGAAGTACGACCCCACCAAATCTCTCTCAAGGGAAATGTCCACTACCTACCCCATGACCCCAATCTCTCATCCCACCACATCTAAAAATTTTCTAAAATAAAACTAAATTTTCCTCCATAGGAGGTGTCAAAAGAATTTTTTTAGTCTAGGTAGGATCTTGGAGGTAGGCATCCAAATAACCCCCTGTTATCAGGTGCTCACATTTTCAAACAATAGAATTTGAGAAATAGGGAACTTTCAAATCCTCCAGTTCAAGTGTTCCTACACCATACAGCAGGGAGATACTCGTGAAGGGTTGAAGGTCAAGGTCTGGTTGTTCTACGCATCCCACCTTGAGTCACCCAACTCTTGTGAGGGCATCCAACCCATGACCCATTTCTTAGGCCAAAAATCTAAATGTCGCACTTTGATCGAGGTACTTAGTGGACAAACTTAGGATATCCACCCAAGTGGCTATTGTGGGTTGCAATCGCACCTTGATCAGATTTTGTGTGGCTATTGGGAAATATCCCCAGTTCTTTTGGGATATGCACCCTCTACCCCTCATTATAATTGATTACTTCAACCTTCACTAGTTCCTCTTCCGGTGGCTTCAGACTCCACTATTGAGTTTTATTGGAAGGCCCAATGTCTATTTGAGAGGAAGGAAGATAGGTATTTTAGGAGACAAGCATTTTTTTTTATTGTTCCCCCACACGGAAAAAATCCACCTATCCACATGCTTGTTTATTTACAGTTGATTTATGTATTATGTTCATTTGATTACATGCAATTGTGAGTTATACTATCTTGTGAAGGTTGGAAATATACAAAATCTCTTGTTCATTTATTTTTGTCTTGTCACCATTTGCACAAATTCACTTTTCTATTAAAAAACAATAGGGGACCCACAGAATCCCCGTCGTTCTAGATGCTTGCAGAATCTCCCTCCTCTTTTAGGAGGAGTCACTAGTCTTTCCAACTCACCAACTCAGCCCTCTCACACCCTCATGAGGGATATTATTTTGCGATCAGATTTAATTAGTTCCACTTTTCTTGGGTCAAATTCCCAAGTCCATCCATCCATTAATTCTCCTTAACAAGGAGGCATGGGGAAAACTTCTTCTCAAGGGAGAAGTACCACCCCATCGAATCCCTCTCAAGGGACAGGTCCACTACCTACTCACATGATGGTTGGAACTAATCCTCCACCAAATCTCCCTATGCCATACTTGGCATCCCTCAACATTCCTGATTTGACCAAACTCATGAATGACCCCATTTTACCTGACCCAACATGGACCAATATGCCTACCAAACTACCTTCAGATATTCCAAAATTTGATGGAAAACCGAGGGAAGATCCCGCCAACCATGTTATGACCTTCCACTTATGTTTCTCTTCCAACAACATTATGGATGATTCCATCCACTTAAGGTTAGTTCAGAGAACTCTCATGGACTCATTAGCCAAATGGTATGTGGATGAAAAATCAGGGTCCCATGTGACCTTTGAATCATTGGCTAAGGAATCTTTTGTCCTTTTTCCAACTATCAATTTGTCATGATACTAGCTTGGAACTTCTCTTTGAGTTCAAACAAACCACTACTATCCATATAGCCGACCACATCCATGAATGGCATCGAGGACATAGTTTTTGTAAAGCAAAAACCACCAAAGAACAATGTCTTGATTGGTTTCTTAAATCACTCATCTATGTTATTGTGAAGGATGTAGCATCCATTTTTTCTTAGTTAGAAGAGGAAGCCATTAGCAAGGACCAACAGTTTGACCTAATATATGTGTAGCCAGGTTACTTATACACATTATTTCCTGATGCACCCTAACCCATACCATTCGGCCAGGACAAACCTGGGATGTCCCATATGACAGATGGGTTGATTGGTTCTATGACCCATCTCAAACCTTACAACCATCCATCACCCACTTAAGGGGCACATCCATATCCACAACCATATGGAGGGATATCTTATTACCCCCCCCCCACTCACCAAAAATCATATATTTTTTCTCCCCCTCCACCATTGGGTGGACCCCCACCGATACCCATGATGCATCCAGTTTCTCAACCAAGTACGAGTTCACCTTCAATGCCTGCATATAACCTCAATAGTAGTGGAAGTGCTTCAACTTACTACACACCATATGGATTGTCTCCACAAAACAATCCATATTTTCCATTTTCTAGTCCTCCACAACTAGTTTCTCCTCCACCAAGAAAACCACACGCAAGCGTTAACTTTGTTCATCCCTCTCCCATTCAACAAATTCATAATCTTGAACAATTGAATACGAAAAATCTGTCCAATCTTCTGAATAATGCCAAGAAGAAAGGGAAAAACTGAAACAATAACACCCCGGTACCAGGACGAAATAACCCCCAACAAAACAATCCCGCTTGGGGCAACCAAAATCAAGGCAACCAAAACCCCCAAGGGGGAAACAATAACAATCATCCACGACAAGGGAAGAAAAATAACCTCAAAAATAACTTCCCTTGCCCTCTATGTGGTGAGTATGGACATTGTACTCACAATTACCCCAAATTTCCAATTTCAAATGGATGAAAGAATCAATGAACACACAACGTCCTCTAACACCACCTGCCCCTCAGCAAGGCCCACAAAATTTCCATCTTACCATCAATGAAGCTGACATAGTCTTGAATGATTTCCACAGTGGCGCTTGCGGTGGTCACCTATTGGGTATGTCCACTTCCCAGAAAATCATTCGAGCAAGGTACTTCTGGCCCACTTTGTTTCATGAATGCATCCATGCTGTCAAGCGATGCAAAAAATGTCATATTTATGTAAACAAAGCACGAGCGCCACCAACTCTTCTACATCCAGTCATCACAACCGACCCATTCTATAAATGGGGCATAGACTTCATGACTTTCCATCCTCCATCTAGTAATGGACACAAGTACATTTTCGTGGCAGTAGATTACTTGACCAAATGGGCTGAATCCATGCCCACATTTAACAACACTGCTGACACAACAACACGCGTTTTCTTCAACCACATCATTACCCTATTCAAATTCCCACTACAACTAGTGTCTGATCATGGTAAGCACTTTGAGAATGATATATTTTCGAAACTCTTCTAAAAATTAGGCTTCTCCCATGATTTTTCCTCCCCATACTACCCTCAGTCCAATGAACAAATTGAGGTTGTCAATAAAGTCCTCAAAACCACACTACAACGTACCGTCAACAAACATAAGACCAATTGGAATCATATGTTATTTTCCTCTTTATGGGACTATTGCATGGTATTCAAAACTTCCACTTATTTTACACCGTTCCACCTCGTCGCTGGGATCTAATCCACCCTACCTATCAAGTGTGAAATCCCCACATTACGCACTGCCATTGATTTATTACCTGACACTACTCCAATGGAGCAGTTCCTTCTAACCTTAGAGTCACTTGATGAAGATCATCGATCTTCATTACAATACAATGAGGTAGCTAAAAAATGGTCCAAAGCCACCTTCGACCACCATGTCAACCTTCGTTCATTAAATGAAGGTGATCTTTTGTTAGCCTACGTTATCACCCATGATACTCTTGGCCATGGGAAATTTGAGTCATTATGAGATGGAACCTACATCATCCAACACTACCTCACTAAGGGAACCCACATCTTGGATTCTCCAAAAGGCTACCCTCTCAAAGAACCGATCAATGGGTTTGACTTAAAGAAGTTTTATGCCTAAACGTAGCCCCCCTACCTTAGGTTTTTCTTTGTACACATTTGTAGATTTTTTAGTCTTCTTTACCGCCACCACTCCTCATGTCTGATATATCACCTTTGTTATTGACATATGAATTATCCATCATCCTCCACATTGGTTATGCTAACACTGCCATCCGCTGCACCTAGAATTTGTCTTCGGCTGCTTGGTCCCTCTATACTCCCTCACATGTCCTACTTCACTCCAGTGGAATATGTTTGGGCTCAACCACCAAAATCCAAGCCAAATATGACATCGTCATTGGTCTCCTCACTGAGGCTAGTCATCAACACATTCATCACCTTAGCATTCTATTATATTCCTAGCTTGTCATCCTGCAGCTCAACAATGTATATCATGTTGACAATCCTTGCCTCTTTCGCAAATACCTGCAAGTTAGACACCTATATCTCAACTTTGATTCGATCACATTTACACATATTCCAAGAACACTTAATCAAGTAGCAGATCACATGGATAACCTATTATTATATTGGCATTTATCACATTAAACAACATTTTATATATAACATCATACTTTTTGTCACAACACATATAAAATACATCATACATAAAAACATAAAGCATAGAGACACACATGATCAAAAAACATACCCATATATATCTATATCTATATCTATCTATCTATCTATCTATCTATCTATCTATATATATATATATATATATATATATATATATATATCATTAGATTCATTAGTGTTTACAAAATTATACATGTATAATCTCCCATAGGCCCATGAATCCCCCCACCCCTATGAGTACAAAAGTGGGTATCAAGTACCCTATACAAAAATGATCTTCCAAGCCCTTACATACAAAAATAGACACTGACAGTGCCCCCAGAGCTCCCCCCCTAGGTCCTATGTCAGTTGGAGGTGCCCCACCAGTTGGGGGACCTCTAGGTCTAGGAGACAACTGACCGGTCATCACTTCCCCTGCCACTACTGATCGACGGATCAAGGTCCACCACTTTGTTGGTACTTCCACGCACTGCTCCAGGACCTCCTCATCCTAGATGTGGGCCCACATGCCCCCAAACACACCCTATAAAACCCACTCGAAATTCCAATGCAAATCCTCCAGCATGACCCCAACATCTCCTTTCATCCCTCTCACTAATCCAACACCAATGTCATCTTGCTAGCACCTCTGTCCAACCCTCAACTCTACCGACCCCTCGTGATATGGCTCCTCAACGACCTCTGCATATCATCCTCAGGGTACCACATATGAAAAAAAAAAACCATAGATAGTATCAACATCCATATACATATAAAATAAATGTTATCTATCACAATCGCAAAACATAAAATACACACACATACCTCACTGGTCCCAGTCCTCCCCAGGAAGTAACACCATTTCTAGATCATGGCAAAAGTCCATACCCACGTATGGATACCTTAGAATAACCTATGGCATCTGGTGCCACACTCGAGCCACCGTGGATGTGAAATAATGGCCACTATCCCCACCTCCATGTCGGTCTAACACATGCCCCCCCCACATTAGTCATGGCTCTCATCGCCCCATGGGATCTAGCAGGATCCTCGGGCACAATAGAGGCACCCTCTCTAAAAACCATACCACCAAAACAGACTTGAAAGTGAAATCACCAGAGTCGGCTCGCTGACACCGGCTCAACTATCCCATCATCTTAGTGTGAATAAGCACACCCCATGCAAAAAGGTCCCCATGCAGGACCTGCTCCACTACTCTCAGATGACCACCAGTGGTTTGATAAGTACCCAAGGATCAATAGATCCTCACCACCATCACCGCGTTTCACTCAGTAAGTAATTCATTGATGGCCTCGATGCGTATGACCAAACCAGACATAGGGTTCGACCCAGTACAATGGTGAGCCACCATAGTCTCCATCCGATCCTCCCTGGAAAGATGGGGATCAACAGGAAGGGCTATCACATAGAATGGAATCCCCAACAAGAAATATACATCCTCTATCATAGAGAATGTAAGGTTCTCCCCCCTCACTTTGAGGCACTACATATTAGTGCTCCACATCCCAATCAAATATTGTATCATGGACTCTTGTGATCGTATCAGGGGGAAATTGAAGAACTTGAACAACCCGCAGGCTTCCAAGTGTCTTTGCATGCCTGAATTCTCCCTCACTGCCTCTCATAACCGGTCCCATTTTCACTCTCTCCAGGAGTCTTTTGATCACCTACATCCACACAAAAATATTTCATCAGCCTCATCATCCATTAAAAATCATCAAACATATCAAAAATTACAAACCCTTAGTCTTTCCCACAGTGCCCAACTTTCACCCAGATAGGTGCATACATGTGCACACCTATTCTTTGAACAATTTTGCACTAATGCAAAATTGTCAGTCAAATGGGCACACATATCATGCGCACCTATTTTCCCAACCCTCACACCCACATGCACGACTTTGTCAAGCACAATCACACATTATGTCTGGGAAATTGGGTTATACCTTCGCACATATGCACGTGTGTTTCTCATTTTCTCGCACACTACTGGGCCCCTACCCTTAAAACACCATGTGCGGTCCTTCCTACAAATCCTACCTACAAACTAGGAAATTCACAAAGTGCAGGATGTTGGGACCACTAACCTGTCTCTCGCCACTCCCGGATTAGTTGCCTCATGCTCTCGCAATAACAAAATCTCTTCACAGATATCTCGCCTTCTCAACAACAATGACAGGTACAAATGAGGTGGCATTGTGGGCCCACCAGCCATATATATCCCCTTTTTCCCCACTTCCACACTCTGTAATAGGATCCCAGAGCCTTCATTTTCCAATCCGTTCTAAGCCACGGGATCCTGGTCCCGCCATCTACACATTCACATTCCACGGGTCATGATCTGCACTTGGCCCTGGAGGAGCATTTTTCTCACATCATGTTCAGGTATGCATCCTCACTTTCAATTTTATCAAATAACTATTATATTTTCTTTATCATTAGAGATTGTTCACGTCGGGTATTTGGTTTTCATGTGTGCAGGTACTAGTTCTGCAAGCTTACAACCCCTTCAGGTATATGTTCGACACTGACATGTAATTATTCCCTCTGTAAATCAATTGCATACCCCAATCACACCCTCTGAAATTTACCTTTAGGGTCCTTACATCTTTCTCTGCAGTATCTTTACCACTGCTACATTTGGGTACTATCAACTGGTAGCACTCTCCCCCACATGAGTTTTCCCATTCATAGTTCCCCTTGGCAACTTAACACACGTGATTATTTCAACCCCTAGGGATGGGAGTCCTGATCCTATTTTTCATTTCTGAGAATGAACCCCGTACTTGTTCTCATCATATTTCTAACCTTCCCAATGGACTCCTAGGTCATATCATCTTGGTTCTATTAACTGCATCTCCACAGTATCATTAACCCTCCATCTCATTCACCATCAGTTTTCCCATATGCAGATTGTCCTCCATCCATTTACCTAATACAGAAACCCACCCATGCCCCCCCCACCCTCCATCAGTTCTCTTTCAAAAACTTCCACACTAACAGGCCAATCCATCTTTCATTGGGGCACCCTTTTCTATATCGATATACTCAGCCCAAATTATTATTTATTTCTTTGGTAATTTTAAAAATCCTTTGTTTCCAACATATACATATATTTTTCGTCATCAACCTTGATGGCCTTCTTTTTCCTAAAAAAGAAACCCATGTCACCCTTGGTTGGGGCATCCACTCTCTTTTAAATTCCAACATCATTCACAAACCCCGAGTATCCCAAGTCCATATAACCATGATCTCTAAGTTTTTCCACTTTGTTAGCCTATGGCACAATTTAACCCCATATCTAGTTGCCCCCAAGACATTAGATCCATTTTTACGGTTTCTTAAAATCATCCTTCAACACCCCAAACAAGGGTAGTCTTGAGTCCCACAACATCTTGACTTAATTCATGTTACCCGTCATTACTTGATATCATATATTACTCAGTGGATTTCACAGAGCCCTTTTTTTCTTGGAGTCACGTCTCCCTTCTTGTTGACATCAACATTGTTTCCAGAAGGGTGACAATATCTTGACTCTCATTACCTTTTCAATGAGGAGTCTTAGACGACACTGAGAGAATCATCATTTCTCTTTGATTCCATTGACCCCCATAATATTTGACTTCAAAAAATCTCATGTTACGATGGGTCTTACTATGTGACTAGGACTCCTTCATCAACCTTTTCTTCTCATGAGTGGATGACTCCCCTTGTCACTGTTATCTCTCTGCTTCTGACTATTTTCCTCCTTTGTTTCTAAAAGGTTAGCTTTCTCTGACAAGGTCTTTCCTCTTGTTATCTCTACAGGATGTCATGTAATTAAAACAAAATGTTGTTGTTGAAGATCTATTGTCCTATTGACATACTGCGTAATTGTATCTCATACTTTTCAAACAACCTTTGGATATCCCCATTGATTCTCATCGATCTCTATCACTGCAATTTTCATTTTTCTTTCATGATGCTTACCATCCAAGGCTTTTATGACCATATTCAATCACAATAAAAAGACACTACAACCACTCTCATACCTTCTTTTCTTTTTTACAGACAAAGGACCTGTATCAGGTTTCTTAGGAGTACCGATTTCTTCCTTGTTGTATCCAATACTAGATTTGTCATTTGGTGATCTCTGACTATCCAAGATCTTATCCAGGGTCATGGAGTTGTTTAAGAACTTGCTTTGGGTGTTTTCCTTCTCAACCTTCAAGACTTTTGCTTCCAGCTTATGACATGGTTCTTCTCCTACTTCATCCATGGGGCAAATGCTAACTGAACATGGTTTTATTGTATCTGAATCTTCTTCTTTACTTGTAGGGGAGGATTCAATTTCAACATCATTAATTGTCCTTATGCCTTTATTCACCACTTGTCCCGAGTTTACATTTACCTTACATTCTTTGGACATGAACACGTCTTCACTGCCTCTGTCACATTTTTGACTTGTACTGAGCAAATTATGTTTCATATCATCCACAAGAAGAACGTACTGGGCATCTCCTTTGTCATTACTCAAACTCATCATCTCTCTATCCTTGATTTTCCCTGGTTCATCATTTTCAAGGATCACATTTCCCCTTTTTCTTTTACTTATGGACAATATCTTATCCTTGTCTCTAGTCACTTGCTTGGAACATCCACTGTCTATATTCCCAGAGGCCTTTTGTTTTTGAGTTGAAAGTGCTTGACCACATTTTTCACTATCTTTCCTCTTCCACGTGCTGGCCTTTCTATCTAAGAACTTTATCCTTGGATTTGATTTGTAATTCTTCAGATGGCAGTTTGAAGCTCTGTGGCCAAAGTTGTGACAGTTATAGAATTCAATATCATTGTTCAATAGGTCAAAGTTATTGTTGCAGCGTTGTCTACTCATTGACTGTTTATTATTTCTTGACCTCCTCAGTTGCATGTCTCCCGAATTAATTTTACAATTTGCAATCTGTGATGGTTTGTTACTTGGCTCTATTATTCTTTGTTGTGGTATATATTTATTCCTTTGAAATCTTAATTGCTCATGTCTAAGTCTTAAGGAACAATTTATGGCTTTGTGGCCAAAGTTAGAACAGTAGAAACAATATACATATAAAAATTCTTTGTACCTGGAAAATGGTTGTCTTCTTTGAGTAAATCGATTTCTTCCATGCTGATGATGTCTTTGAGTAGGGAGTGCATTATTTCCTTGTTCTACAGATTCAGTTCTGGCACCTTTCTCCTTACTCATCCTGGGCGACTGATTATCTTCCTTTGTTTCTGCAGGTTTGTTGTCATCATTGGTTGTATATTTGACAAACTTTATGAAGTCTTTCTTGCTTGGATGACCACTACTTGATCCCTCTTGATAACCCAAACCTGTTTTCAACTTTGGATTCCTTTTCTGATTCAGAATTGTGGCTAATCCTTCTGAGTCTTTGATACTTGGCATATTTTGATTATACAAGGCTTGAAACTTCTCCATCTCTTTCCTATTTTTCACTACTTCTTGTTCTAATGCTTCACATCTTGCTTACTTTTCTAATAGTTGTTGTTTCAGAATATCTTCGATTTTATTTGCCTCTTCTAATTCTACTTTTAGTAGGATAAGGTCTTCATCAAGTTTTTTACTGTCTTTCTCGAACTGTATCAGCAATTGTCTTTACTTTCTGTTCTTGATTCTCAGTCTGTCAATCTCTTCCAGTGCACTGATCAGTTCTCCTTCCATGTCAACCACAACTTCTTCTTCATTTTCATCACTACCTATGCTTTCAATATCATAATCCTCTTTGTCCATAAGCATGAATTCATTTACTTTATCTTCACAAGAAGAATCACTATCGGTGTCTTCTGAGGAGTCATCATTGTTTACACATAAACTTTTCTTCTTATCAAATATTCTTGATTTGTGCTTCTCTTCATCTTCAAAGTTTTGATCATGTTTCTTGTGTGGACATTTATTTGAAAAACGACCTATCTGACCACAGTTGAAACATTTGAAGGGAAACTTACCTTGGTACTTGCCTGATCCTTTCTTTAGTCTTCTCATGAATTTTTCTTCAATTTCATCAGGCTCACAATCTTCATTCTTATCTGCTTTAAATGATGCTTCTCTAGAGGTGGTTTTATCTATGACTATCCTCATTTCATATGCATTCAACGTTCCTAGAAGTTGATCAAAAGCCAAAGTCTTTAAATCATTAAGTTCTTCTCTAGATGAGACCTTTGGGTTAAACCTATCTGGTAGAGATCTCAAAATTTTATGAACTAAAGAGGATTCCTCAATTTTTTCACCAAGTGCTTTCATTGCATTTACTAGTTCTTCAACTCTGAGAAAATACTTCCCAATGGTTTCATCTTCTTTCATCTGTAGGTTTTCAAATTGTACTATGTAGGTTTGAATCTTGGCACCTTTTACCTTCTCATTACCTTCATAATTGTTAATGAGTTTGTCCCACATTTCTTTAGCAGTTTGAAGATGCATCACCTTCACAAACTCGGCTTCTGCAAGTCCATTCAAGATAGCATTCATTCCCTTAGCATTAAAGGTAAATTCTAACTTATCATCCTTGGAAGCTAGCACAATAGGCATTATGTATCCAGTCTCTACTACATCCCAGACACCAGCTCCTAAGGCCATTAGGTATGTTCTCATTCTAACCTTCCAGAAGGCAAATTTTGTTCCATCAAATAGAGGAGGCCTAGTGACTGAAGTCCCTTCATGGCTTGTCATGTTTAAGCTTACATATCTACCTTTAAATAAAAGGCACTGTCTCTGATACCAAGTGTTGGACAACTGAGAAGGGGGGGGGGGTGAATCAGTTGTTACCGTGCTTAAACAATTATTCCTATTTAAAACTCATTACAAACCTCTCAATGATAATCACAATAATGCAGGGAAGTAAGCATTGTAACATTCAACATCATTCATACATATGAGATATACAGAGACAGATATTTCCCGAGGAAACCCATAAAGGGTAAAAACCTCTTTTTCTTTATATGATAAGTAATCTTTACATTCTTTACATTATCATACATATGAGCTCCAACTCATTATGAGGCCACAACCTCTGTTTTGCAAGCTGGAACCTGCTGAGAGCACCAACTCTCTGTTTTCTCTAGCACCCACTAGAAGGAAGCACCAACTCCCTGGTTTCTCTAGCGCCAACTTGAAGGAAGCACCAACTCGAAGGAAGCACTGACTACCTGGTTTCTCTAGCACCAACTATAAGGAAGCATCAACTCCCTGCTTTCTCTAGCACCAACTAGAAGGAAGAATCAACTCCCTAGTTTCTCCAGCACCAACTCCCTAGTTTCTCTAGCACCAACTAGAAGGAAGATACAACTCCCTGTGTTCAAGCACCCACTTGAACCTCTGAGGACACCAGTCCTCCCTAGCACCTCCCAACCACCCTGAAATGTAAATTATTTGTTACTAAAACTTATTACAGTGATATAAAGTTATTCTATGGCTTACCAGCCTTGTCACCGTTCCATTACACTACTCTTCCCTATCTGCATCAATGTATTCTACACACCCCTTGCACTTTTTGTTCTTCTATCTTTTATGCTCTCTGTGCCATATCCCTTCAATGCACCATTCCTCTACTATGGATTTCTACTCTTGCACTCTACCTCCTTGCACACACCTGAATTCTCCTACACAGTGACAACCCCAGTCTCTTCTTTGTTCCCCATTCTTATAGTCTCTGTGCTCCTTGTGCATGCAATATTCCCGATGCCTCTGCATTCTCACACCACCTCAATCTTCTCCACATCGGAGAGTTTTCTCCACTTCACTCTTCCACAACTATCCAATGTCTTGTGCGCCATGTTCTCTCTCTATTTTGCATCTTCTTCTCATTGTCAGTCCTCTGCCTGATCATCATGGTAACTCTTCATATTCTCTGGTTGTTTCCCACTCATTCAGCATCACTGTATGTTATACTGAGATTCCTCAGCCTCTCTGGCAGTTTGAGACTCTTCATCTTCTCTGTGACAGTCGAGCTCACCTTCTCTGTCCCAGTTATAAGCCTCAATGCTCATCCATTTATCAATCACCTCCACGAACATATTCATCCCTCTTGAAGATTCCCAGAGACTCTTCACCTCCTCTGTTAATCATCCCAAAGTGTGTTTGAGTCCTATGGCATAAACCATTAGTGGTTTCTGGTAGTTACACCGTGTCGTGCTACAGTAGCCCTCCGATCTTGTTCAAATTCACCTGCACCATTGGATTGATTCCATGGGATATTGCATTCATTTCGGCATTTTGACATTCGACAATTCGGCATTCGTGTGACCATGTGTCTCGACATTCCCAATCGTGATCCTCGAAAAGGAGCTTGGTTGCACTAGCTCTTTCCTCCAGCTCTCTTTGATGTGACCAAGGGTTGTGACCACAGCCTTATGCATAAGGAGCTTTCGCGATTTCACATTTCGTGAATATGGAGATGAGGCATCTCGACTCTCCAAGTCACGATCCCTGAAACCGCGAAATGGCATGGGGTCAACGGTCTCGATCAACACTTGATCTAACAGCTCAGATCATTTCATGATTTCAACATTCTTGATGTTCAGTGTTCTTTTCACTTCAAAGTCCCGATCCGCGAAACTCCGAAATGGAGTCGGATCAATGGTCTAGATCACACCTTGATCTAACGGCTTAGATTAAGCCACGATTTTTCATATCGTGATTTCGGGATTCCTGTGGTTAATATTCTTTGATATCTCCACCTCTCGATCCCCAAAACTCCGAAGTGATGTAAACCTACTGACATCACATGTGGATTGACATGTGTCGAATAACTACCATGTGTCACTCTGATTCATGACTTACATGTGCTTGAAATGTTGAATCAACTTGACACTTGTCATTTCCTGGTTGTGCCCCATGTTCTTAGCTGACGTGGTTTGTTGATGTGTCTTGTTTCAGGATTTTGCATTTTGGCACTTCGAGACTCCTAATGTTGAGAGTCTTTGACTTGTCCATCTCCTGATTTCTGAAACTCCAAAATGGAGTTTCCTTCGGTGTTTCACATTTCGCGAATTCAATAGGTTAGGGAACCCCGTTCCTTTGACTTTCCAATCAGTGAAACGAAGATCTTTTGCCATGTGTCCTACTCGAAGATGGGCGATCCTCCTATTTTCGGGATTTTGTAAGCCCGCTTCTTCTGGCACTTTAAATAATGTGTAGGCTCTCCTAGATCCAACGGTGGTCGGACCCTGCGCTTGGATCTAACGCTTGAGATCTATCCTCCATATCTGCGCGCTCCTCTTGTCTACATTCAGATCTGATGGCCGTCGGGAATTCAGGATGGGATCCAACAATCACTAACACCTCTCCCCCCAATCTTACACATCCTCCTTACTTGGGAGAATTTCTAAGTGTCAAAGACCTCGACCTTTGATCCGCCTGAGATCCTGAGTATGCTATCTCTCTTAAGATTTGGCAGTGAGTTAACCTCAAACCCTAGTGCACACCTACGCACTGTGTTTGACTCTGTGCTAATTCCTCCTAAGCTTACTTTGTTCTTGTTTTTCCTTCACTGCATACTCTGATCTTGCCATCAATGAAAAGCACATACTGCTTGTAAAGCATGCCAACCATCCTCTACACTATCTCTTATGATCTTATCGAGCTTTCTCTGCAGCGTCTTCCCAAAATACTTCTGGTGTCCATCTGTTACATTCTTCCTGTACTCATGCCATCTTTGTTGTTGTACTTCCCATCAATGACAAGCATATGCTGCCTGTTAAACATTTGCCAACACCTTGTTCACACTATGAACCAATTACATTTTTCCATGATTGAATGCTATAAACAGGAGCCATGGGTGTTGTTGAAACAAACTTTATATTTTCCAAAAAAGAATCTTACATTAAAATGAAATTTTATTTTTATTTAAATAAAAAGTGAACAAAATGCAATTGGATAATCACCGTCAAAAAAAGGGTCATCCAATCAATCCAATAGTCTAAATGTCAGAACATATTATGGAGCCACCCTTGTTTTTAAAGGAAATTCAAATGTTAAAATCTCCATAAGTTTTGGGTTTTGAGGTTCTGCGATCTATGCAGTTTGATATTTAACGACAACCCCAAAGTCCCGATACCAAAGTCACAAGGAATATTTTTTAAATAAAGTTAAACCAAGTTAATAAGAATAATTAAAAACATTTTAACGGTAATTTAATCTTTTCGCATTTTTACTTTTCGGGAATCTCAACTCAAGCGACAACTCAAAATCCTGATCCGTAAGTCCCGAAATCCCTTCTAATAGTTGAAGGTTTAAAACACACTTAATATATTGATTAATCTGTCATGTTTTTGAAATTGGAGAAATATCACTCATCTTATCCAAAAAAAAACCCGAAGCTCGGAGTCCCGAAAGTATTAAGTGTTTAAGTGTGATTAACTTAACATCTAAACAAAGCTTAATGATATCTTAGTCTTTCGCATTTTCTCTTTTCGAGAGTTTGCAAAGACATTTCATTCGAACTCCCAGTTTCGAATCGCCGATATTTGGCAGCACATATTATATATTAATGAAATATCTTATAGTATAAGATGTGTATCTCCATACGTACTATTCTCATTAAGGAAAATGAATTTATCGATCGTAGAAAGAATAGTCTAATTAAGGTAGGCTAAAGGCGAATAAAGGTTTCTAATTCAAATTTCTTTCTCACTTTCAGTAAATTATCAATTTGTATTCGAGAAATCTTACACCTTCTTTTCTGTGATAGCTAATTGTTTCTTATCACAGGTATCATGGCACCCAGGAAAACGCAGAAAAAGAGTGATGACGTCAGTGAAATCTCAAATCTGAATTCAGATGTTATATCTGATACCACACCACATCTTGTAGATTCGGTCCGATCCTGGATGCAAATTTTTGAAATCTTAAAGCATGAGGTTAGGAACTGCCCATATGATTTTGGAAACGAAATGACTGAAAATAAACTCAGAGATATAGCATAGGCCGAGCTCCATAAAATAGCCACACGACCGAAGCTCATGCCATACAATGACATGATAAACTAGGCTATGATGAACACCGATGTGCAGACCAGGAGTATCACGAACTATCAAAAGGTCGTCGTTGGCTCGTTCAGACCAGAACATATTCAAGTAATGTATAAGTTATCCCCTGTTTCTAAATATATTTATAATGTCGAATTCGTGGAAGAATTTCAAAGAAAGGTGTGTACAGAATTTGACCAAACATATCCAGATATAATCAAAGGATGGTGGGGAATTCCAGCAAAATTTAGAGATGATACCCATGGAATTTATACCACAACATCATTAAATGAATACATGGCTTATATAGCAATGATGTTACGTATAAAATTTTGGAGGAAAACCCCTACCCATTTCCCCGTGGAATGGGTGCCAATTATACACCAGGTAGTTGAAGGTTACACTTTCAACTGGGGTAATATTTTATCAGATAACCTAACCAAGGATACTGCAGAGTACCAAATGACAAAGTTAAAAGTACAACCCGTGTCTTTTTATATGTTTTCATATATTATGGATGCTATCTATTATATGACCCCTTTTCCTTTGATGAAATGGAATTGGAATTCAACCTCTGCAGAACCCATCCATTTCTATCACTCTCAACTATGGGAAGAGAAATCAAAATATTTATTTTATGAAACATGTCACTATGTAGTGATACCTGTGCACCAAATATTGTATGGATACTCACCCCCCCTTGGATTTCGGATCAAATAATGGGAAACCACAAAACAGTTGCAGATTGGTTTATTGAAGAGAATTTCTCTTATGTCAGAGTATTCAGATGATTCAATTCCCCCCCATTATCTCCCTAAATTTCTCCCTGATAGACTGGTGTGTAGAGAAGTGGAATACTAGATAATAACATGAGGCATTGGTACAGAGTTAAAAGCAGCTCATAATAAATTCTGGCTAGTTTTTCCTATACAGATTGGGAGGTTTTCATTGCTTAATCTTGGCCATTCCAAAGTGGAAGCTGTAACATTAGAAGACATTAAGATGGTAGATCTTCAACTCAGAGATCATGACCCATACCAAATTGTGGGAAATCATCTAGCTCATTGCAACATGAAAACATATGAGCATGAAAACTCCCCTTGTGATGACATATTAAAAGGAGACAAAGAATATGAGGAGATATTAGAAAGAGTCCAGGCATTACCCCCTGACATACAGATCATCTTTATTTCTTTCTAGAAGCACAGACGAAGTGGGTTGCCAAAAATACTACAAGCGGAATCAATAACCCCTCCTTCAGAACAAGAAAAAATACCACCGGGTTTCGAATCAAAATATCAACATAAAGGGACTACAAAGGAGAACCCAAAGAATCCTGAAGGGTCTTCACAAAGATTAGAAACTTCACGAACAAAACATCCAGTGTCTGAAACAAGATTTAAGTCCGAGACATGTTTAAAGTTGAATCAAATGATTTCTCCTTTATCATCAACTATTACTGCCGATACTCCCAAAACAACAAAAGGAACACAATTCACAGAGTTAGGCAATCTGATTATAACCTTGAATCCTTTATAGTCAAGTTTTTGGACTCTCCATATCAAAGCTATATATGTAAGTGATATTGACCCAGTCTCTATTGAAGAAATACCTTCTTTTGACTTCTTTTTTAATAAGAAAAGGAAGGCGATAGTGAAACAAGAAATGCACTTGAAAGAAGGTACAATGGTAAAAAAACACAGGATACTTGTGGATGTACAAAATATAGAAGAGGAATAATTTTCCACAGAAGTATCAGGCTCTTTGGGGGCTTTTTCTATGACCAACTTATTCTCAGTCGATAATATGAAATCAAGGCTGCAGCAGAAAAATCAAATGATAACCCAATTGCAAAGTCAAATAAATAATACAGAGAAAAATATTCGAGATAAAATAAATAAAAGACTGGAACAAGCCAGAGTTTTCGACAAACAAGAGATTCAATAGCTCAAGTCTAGTTTAGATGATATGTATAAGAATATAAAATACAGTCAAAGGAAGGTCATTCAACAAGAGGAATTAGTAAATAAGTTGCAAGATAAATTGATTTCTACTAATATCCAGGTGATAAATTTAATAATATTTCAAGCCAAAGCATTGGAAGTACACCAGAAGATAGAGGCAGATTAACAAAGCCTGTTTTCTAAAGTAGATATCATTCAAAACCATTTTCAGGACATAATTCAATCATTGGAGAAAATTTTTTTCAAAGAAAAAGAGGATACAACAACCTAGATCACTTTCCAAAAGGCAGTCATATTTTCGGCTAAATAAGAGGTACTAGTAGCTCCTAAATTAACTATCATTGAACAGATCAAGGGTGATATCATGCTGAAGGTATGGGAGGCTAATATATCTGATAGTAAGAAAATGACCAAAGAGATAAAGGAATAATGTGAAGAGACTTTCGACTTATTAGATAAAAAAAATGCTAGACATTGGAAAGGGCGATTGTTGTGGACTACTAGGACAGATCAATGTTACAAGACATGAACTGGACCTAAAAGAGAGTTTGAATGAAACTCAAATTGAAATTTCACAATTAAAATTGGTTGATGTCACCCTAATGGATACATGGCTGGTGAAACCGAATTTACAATTGCAATCAGTAAAATCTGAAGATAAGAGATTTGAAGAAATGTTGCCGAAAATTCAGAGAAAACTATATTTGTTTGAAGTAAAGGATATGACATAGCCTTCCAGAAGCTTAGTACATTTAATTGTCAGGTGCATTGAGTCTCTCGAACCAAATTAAGGAGATACTTCAAAGAGACAACGAAGCAACATATGCATGCTCATTTTGTCGGAGTGACAAAGAGGTAAAAGGTAATCAAGAGAAATGGTTCAAGTTTGTATTGTGTAACCGTTATCACCTAGGAGTTAGGAAAATACCAACCATTTAGGGTTGATGATTTTTGTATAAATATAATTTCAAAGACTAAAAGAGGGCTTTTTCTGGCCGATTGTAGTAGAGAGACTTCTCTTTTATAAGGATTAATGACAATGCAAAATGGAGATTCCATATTATGTCAACCCTCAGTTATGTACTCCTCTATAATTTCATGTTCAACATCATTTATTATATACCTTTGATGAATGTTTAAACTACAATTTAGTACAACATCTACGGTGGTTATTCTTTATTTGGTTGTCTAATCACTTGCAAATTTTCCCCTGTGTTTTCTATTAGCAGGCACAAGACCTGTGGATTATTCAGATCACTATATTTTTATGCTTCATTAAAGTTTTCTCATCTACTTCTTCTGTAACAAAGTAATATTCCTCCATGATTGATGCCTCACATTGTTTAAATAGATTTATGTTTTCTTTCATCTCATTTATTATTTTCAATTTAAATCAGGAACGAGAAACAACCTCTAAAATAGTTATATTATTAATTCAAATTTGGGAACTTCTCTCATATGATCTAAAATAGAAACAACAAACTTTAAAAAACAAAATAACAGATCTTTAAGATTTCTTTTCCTCGTGATTGTTCCTGTCACAAGACAGCCTAGCATAGAACCCAGAATCATAGATCAGACTAGAATTGCATTAACCCTTTTTAATACAATCCTTGAGGCATCCACCACCCAGGTTGAACTTGAACATTCATGGGCATCCATTGAATAGGACATAAGCACCCAGGAGCGATTGGAAGCTAGAAAAAGACAACTCAGAAACCAACCATAACTTCTTTTATCTAAAGAATGGTTTTCCTTTTCTTATACCTAAACCCTCTTTATTTTCGGATGCCTTGACAATATACTTTAAATCCTTAAAATATAAATTCAGGAACAACATCTTTTTGGCGTTGTTGTCGGGGAATGAAGAAATGAAAATATTTTCCTTGGGAAGAATGACATTGATATTTTATTTCATTGATAGTGAAAAAAGATTGAAAACTTTATAAGGCTACTTTAATCTTTCACTTGGTGACTCCATGATTAATAAACTAGCTTTTAACTTAAAGAATACCAGGAAGAATCCATATGAAAAACAGACTTCGCCTGTATCTGATCCAGAAAAAATTTTGAAATCAAGAAGATACCTTAAATAGACTACTTCATCAACAAATAAGATTTATCAACCTAAATTCACATAGTCGAACATTAAGGATCTACTTGAAATGCCAAATACCCCACTCCTTTGTGAAGAACTATCCACCAATCAAATTGAAACCCTAGAGCCTGGATTGGTCTTACCCGAATTTAAAACTGAGACTTTTTCAACTATTCCTTTCACCAATAAAGGTAAAAGATATATCTCACTCCTTTCCTTGATTGACATTTCTTCACTTCCCGAAGTTCAGTTTCCCATCTTTTAGAACTCCGACGAATATACTGTATACCTTGACTCGACTCCTATTGATTCTCCTGTATATGCACCTTGTGAGTCCGAAGAAACCAGTCCACGATTTCCAAGTCCCTCTTTTTCAAGCTTCCTATCCCTTGACAACTAGTTTCCTGAAACCATCTTTCCCTATTCAGCCCCAACCAAAGGGTTACCACACCTCTTTGAAATTCCTCTTTAGAATGCCCAAGTTTCACCCTCTAAATTATTAATGGCTACGGCCAGAGTAGGTGGGGTCGGGGGTGGTGCCGTAAGTGGTGGTGGAGGAGGAAGAGCAGGCGTTCAAGTACCACTACCTCAAATATTTTCCAAATTGGCTACTAGGTATGCTCCTTTGGTCCTCCCAAATCCTCTCCATGACCTACCTAAAAATTACATGAAAAATCTGTCGAAATTCACAGGAGAAGGTGATTTAACCGCAACAAAAGACATCAATTTATTTGATTAATTTGCTAATATCCTTAGTCTCGAACATGAGGTTGTTTGTTCGAGAATCCTAGTTCAAACTTTTGAAGTACAGGTGAGAACCTGGTTCCTAGGTCTAGTAGCAAGATCAATAAGGTCTTACAATGAGTTGGAAAATTCTTTTATTAGACAATGGGGAGAAAGGAAATATCATCTCTACTATCTAACCAAGTTTGGGTCTCTGAGAAAGAAAAAATTAGAATTAGTTCTCAAGTTTACCCAAAGGTTTAATAAATTGTATAATAAAATTCCAGCTGAGGTTAAACCTTCCCAACCTACAGTGAAAGTAACTTTTGTTGGGGATTTTGATCCTAATTTCGCTCTGTTGTTGAGAGAAAGGAGATCTGTAGATCTTAGTAAAATGAAGGATGATGCTTTAGAAATAAAGTCAAATATGATGGCATCAGGTAAGTTCAAAAAAAAATTGAAACAAGAAATAAAGAAACCAGAAGGTATAGGAAACAAGGAGGACCCTCTGGATCCGAGAGGTCTTTAGAAGACAAGATGGATGATATGACGAGAATAATTAAATAATTGTCGAATAAGATCTCAAGAATGGAATTGGATCAATAAAAAAATGATCATTTCCCTAGAAAGGATTTCAGAAGGAATCCTAACCCTCAAACACAACAAAGAAAAATTAAGAATGAGGACCAAAATATTCAAACCCCCTTTAAAACTGAAAATTTTATAGGAGGGGAAGACATGCAAGATTTCTAGGAATTAGAAGAAGACATAGGTAATTTTGGCAATGACTGTCAACAACCTTATTTGACAAGACAAGATTACGAAAAATCCTTAAACAAAGAATACAGAGCGGAGAATTACAAGAATGAAAAGATTACAAAAGATTCAACCTATCAAGGAATCATTGATGACATAATGGCCAAACTCCACCAGAAGTACAATCTAAGGCCTAGAAACATGAACATCACAACCACCCCAGTGAATAAAATCCTGCCAAGGGGGGAAACAGCCAAGGTAGTTCCAAAAGCTGTTGAAAAGAAGACGGTTAAAACCAAGACTGCTAACACACAACCTACCAAGGCAAAGCCAATAGAAACATCAGTCATCAACACAAGGAAAATGGAGGATCATGTGGCTGAAGAAAAAACCTCACAAAAAAATAAAACTGAAAAGAAAAGGATAGAAGCCCAAACCATAGAATTTGATAAAACAACAGGAACTTTCAGTCTAGAAAATGAAATTAATAAAATCAAAATCCCTATACCTCTTGTCAAACTGGTAAAAAATCCAATATATAGTAAGCAAATTGCCAAAATAATTATTTTTTCAGACAATGAAACTCAGGCCGATGTGATAAATCTAGAAGATGATAAGCCTAATATAATTTTCGGTCCACATTTTGAAGGTGCTAGAGACACCATTATCCCTTTCTATATCACACTAATTGTGCACAAACACCTACTCCATAATTGCATGTTGGATTCTAGAGCCTCTCACAATATAATGCTAAAGAAATTATGGATAGACTTGGTCTCAAAATCACTCGACCTTATGGAGATCTGTATTCATTTGATTCGAGAAAATTTAAATGTATAGGTATGATAAAAGATTTAGTAGTTAATATTTCACAGATACCTGTGAAAAGTGTTATAATGGATGTGGTTGTTTCTGATATACACCCAAAGTATGGCATGTTGTTATCCAATTCTTGGGGTGCCAAACTTGGAGGATCCTTCCAACTCAACATGATGTACATGATGATCTCGATTTTTTGAGGACAGTTCATGCGCTTGTATGGAGAAACTAGGTTGGCATTTACAGTAAGTGACCCACTGAACCCAAATAACTACCCTGTTTATATTGTTGATCAAGATCTAGGGAATTGTATTCTATCTATTGATGATGATATTGATGTATGTATAGAATAAAGTTGTACAGAAAATAAAACAAAAAAAGAAAAAGAAGAAAAAATAAATAAAGATGTATATAGTTCAAGAGTTTGGAAAATGTTTTTTGATGGCGCTTCATCTTGTGAAGGAGCAGGAGCCAGAGTGATTTTCATGGAACTCGATGATGATTTCATTATACCTTTTTCTTATAGACTACAATGGGACATTGATTATACTAACAATGTTTGTGAATATGAGGCTCTAATCTTAGGATTAGAAGCTTCCAGAAAATTAAAAATTAAAAACTAAGAAGTCTATGGTGATGCTGAACTGATCATAAAACAAATCAATCGTCAATACCAGGCTAATAACCCAAGGTTAATATCTTATAGGATATGTGCTTGGGGTCTGATTGAGAACTTATTTTCATCAGTTAATGTTCATTACATCCCTAGGATTGAAAATCAACGAGCAGATTCGCTAGCTAAAGGAGCCTTGACCTTCGCACCTCCAATGGTTTTAAAAATTAAATATCATATAGAGATGAGACATAGTCCATCGATACCAAATAACATACAACATTGGAAGGTTTTTGAGGATGATGAACAACTCAGGAAATTTTTAGAAACGGTGGATGAGTTTGCCGAAACACATGTCGACCAAGAAAACTAGAATGATCTCGTTTGTATCATGCAGGAAGGAGAAGATCCCCAAGAGTTTCAAGATAAGATTGTTAATCATCGTATGCTTATTTTGAAAAATAATCAAATCCCCAAGGGCTTGATTCCCTTAGAAATGTTATTTAATCATGATGACATCCCTTTGAAGTCTACTTTACAGCCTCAGCCATAAGAGGTTGAAGATTGCGATATAGGTACCAAAGAAAATCCTAGGTTGGTAAAATTGTCTAAGTACCTTTCCCCCTAAAATGAAAAATAAGTATGTCGAGTTGCTTAGACAATATACATATGTTTTTTCTTGGTCCTACGACGAACTGAGAACCTATGACACTACTATAATGGAACATAAAATCCCTCTGAAACAAGGTGTTAAACCTTTTAGGAAGAAACTCAGACAGATTAACCCTATATTACTACCCGTGGTAGAGAAATAAGTCAAGAAACTTCTGGATACCAAGATTATTTTCCCACTAAGATACTCTGAGTGGGTAGCTAATTTAGTCCCACTAAGGAAGAAAAACGGTGAAATCAAATTGTGTAGATTTTAGAAATTTGAACCAATCATCACTTAAAGACAATTATCCATTGCCTAAGATGGATCACATTTTAGAGAAAGTAGTTGGAGATAATAGAATGTCTATGATTGATGGTTTTTCAGACTACAATCAAATTGCAGTACATCAAGATGACAAAGAAAAAATTGCATTCACTACCCTTGGGGTACCTTTATGTATGACAAAATGCCTTTCAATTTAATGAATGCAGGAGGAACATTCCAATGAGCTATGGATATTACCTTTGTTGGTGAAAGAGATAAGTTTTTTGTTATTTACCTTGATGATCTAACTATTTTTCTAAATCTGATGCAGAACATCTAGTACACCTCAAGCAAACTTTCGAAAAATGTTGCAAATTTGGTTTGTCATTGAATCCCAAGAAATCTCATTTCACAATGCAAGAAGGCAAACTCTTGGGCCATATAGTGTCTAAGGATGGAATCAAGATCAACCTGAAAAGGATCGAAGCAATAGATACTATAAATATTCCTAGAAATGTAAAAGAAATTTAGTCATTTTTAGGAAAAATAGATTTCTTGTGGAGATTTATCCCAAAATTTGTTGAAATCGTTAAAATGATTACATATATGATTAAGAAGGACAGTGAGGTTAAGTGGACTACTGAAGCCAAAGCATCATTTCAATGCATCAAAAGGGTTACAAGTGAAGCACCAATACTAGCGAGTCCTGATTATTTGAAAGAGTTTTTTTATTTTTTCCTTCGCTTCTTAGCATACAATTGCAGTCGTACTATTACGGAAAAACGATGAGGGTTTTGAATAGCCCATTGCATTATTTAGTAAAAGTCTCAGAGATGATGAGATAAAATATGAAATATTGGAAAAACAATCCTATGCAATGGTGAAAGATTTCAAAGATTTCAGAACTTACGTACTACATTCAAAGATCATTGCTTATGTGCCTACCATTTCTGTTAAGGATATACTGGTTCAACCCAACAATGATGGAAGGAGGGGCAGATGGTTAGCCAAAATTTGGGAGTTTGACTTGGAAGTTAAACCAACTAAAATTATTAAAGGTCAGGGTTTGGCTAAATTATTGGCTAAATCAAATTTGAAAGCACTTGGCATAAATCATCTGCAGGAGAACGAAGGATTTTTAGAGATAGATGAACTCGATGTCACTATACCCACAACTAAAATTCTGAAACAATTCTCTTCTTCAGTTTGGTACCACGATATTGTTTCTTATTTACTGACCCTTCACCGTCCCAATGAATTAACCCCATCTAAAGCTAGGACATTGAAGTTACACGTTGTAAAATATTGTATTATAGATGGTAAATTGTATTGGAAATACCCCTTGGGTTTCCTACTGATATGCTTAGTAGAAATTGAAACAAAAAAGGTTATAGATGAATTCCACAACAAAGTGTGTGGAGGAAACCATGCTTGGTGAGAAATGGATTATAAAATCCTAAGAGTCGGGTATTACTGGCCCAAATTATTCACTGATGTAAAAACTAAAGTCTGAACTTGTAATCCTTGTTAGCTGTTTACACGCAAGCAGAAAGTCCCAGCATTACCTTTAGTGCCAGTTAAAACCAAAGATCCATTTCAGCAATGGGGTCTTGATTTTATTGGAGAAATTAATCCACACTCAAGCGCTCAACACAAATGGATTCTAACCGCTACAGATTATTTCACCAAATGGGTAGAAGTTATTCCTACTTGAAATGCAACTGAATCAGTAGTGATTAGTTTTTTGGAGTATAATATTCTATCAAGATTTAGATGTCCTCGAAAAATAGTGATTGATAATGCTCAGGCCTTCAAGTCCATGGCCATGATAATATTTTTCCAAAAATATAATATTGATCTAGGACACTCCACGACCTATTATCCACATGGAAATGGGTTAGCTGAGTCCTCTAACAAAATCTTGATCACTATAATTAAGAAAATATTGACCGAAAATAAGAAGGCATGGCATGTGCATTTAAAGTATGCTTTGTGGGCTAACAAGATAGGTACAAAATGATCAATTAGAATGTCTCCATTTCATATGGTATATGGTGTTGACATCATTCTACTAATAAATCTAGCATTGTTGGTAATGAAACTCTGGTAGGACTCAAACGAAGAGCCAAATGACATTACTAGGAGGATAAACTAACTGATTGAAGTTCAACAAAATAGGGCCAAAGCAGATGAAAAACTACAGAAGTATCAAGATAACATGAAAGCCTTATTCGACCAAAAGGCTAAAGACAAATAATTCCTCCTTGATGATTTGGTCCTAAAATGGGAAGCTAGGAAAGAAGATGCTGGTAAACATGGTAAGTTTTATCAGATCTAGTGCGGCTCATTTAAAATTACAGCCTCTGAGGGAAATAATGTGTTTTTATTAGAAAACCTCTACGAAAAGATTCTTACCTCCCCTATCAATGGGCGGTACCTTCAGCATTTCATGCAATAATATGTTTATGAACTCTCATTGTACATATCGGTTTTTTTTCATGTTTTGTTTATAGTTATATTTCTTTTGGTAAGTCTTGATTTCTTACTGTAAATATAAAAGGTCGATTTAAAAAAAATTATATAAAAAATAGGTAAAAATTGCAATAAGAAGGTTTCCAATCTACTAGAGTTCCTGATAGCTATCATGATTATCTTATTTCAGGTGACCTGCTAACAAGACAAAAGACTAGAAACATCAAAAAGGTGATGTGCATGGATACTCACATTGAATGTCTCATGAAAAAGGTAATAGAATGACACTCTATTTGGCTATATATATATAGAGATATATATACGAAAAATAAGCCTTAAAAATAATTTAAGGCAAAGTTTCAAGAGCTGAGTAAGAAACTTGTTAAGAGCAATTGTATCTACAATAGAATAGTTGAAACCCCTTGCTTTCCCCCTGATTTTGATCAAGACATATCTTCACTTGATCCTTGATATCTTCTCATAATCTTCTTAAGAGAAGAAAGGCCTCACCTTAACTTTGGAATCTCAAAATCTAACCTTTGAAACGAGAAAAGGTAAAATTGCATATTTACTCTAACTTTAGCTGGACCAGAAGTATTTCTACATTAATCCTAACTCTCTTAGTCATTCTAACAAGATTAATTTGATTAATTTATCTCAATGAAAGTTCCTGAAAAATATAATAAGAGTCCCCCTTGAGATTTTCCCTGAAGTCGAAGATGTTTGAAGGTCATGAGAGGATTAGTCCAGAGAAATTTAAGTGAGTTGACAGACCTCTGTTGTAAATATTAAACATATATTTTCACGGGTATACTGTATACCAGTTGATTGCCCCCATGGTGAAAGGAAATTCATTTAAATGATTTCCCCCATCTAGTCCAAAGAGATGAAGAAAGGAAATTCATAACATGATTGCCCTCATCTCATCATTTAAATGATAAAATATCAATGGAAGTGTTGAAAGGAAATTCAATGTGGTAAATATGATAACTTCACCGGGGTACTGAATAGGTTCACTAGCAATGAAGCCATGTCCACATATCTGATAGGCTGTTATACATTAATTACAATATTATCTTGTAACTATTCCTCTTTCTGTCTGGATCTACATTCTAAGCTTATGGGATTCCCTAACCTGAAACATTGGAAATACTTTACCTTGATGTGAATAAAACCAGATAAAACCTAGTAGAATGATTAAGGTTGTTTGATTACCTTATACAAATCCGAGGTCATTCTTAGGAAAGGAAATCTATTACAAGAAGTACTCAAGATCAAGGAATTCTTTTAGTTCTGTAGAGTTTTTGAAGTCAAGGATGAAATCTTAAAGTCCTGTTTGTTTTTCCCTAGAGTGTGTTTCACAGCACTGCAATAATGACTCCATTCATGCAATGAAGGCACTATGTCTACATGTTCTTCTCGTCTTGCAAGGAGACGAGATCCCTAGATGGAGCCTATGTTGAAACAAACTTTATATTTTTCGAAAAAGAATCTTACATTAAAATGAGATTTTGTTTCTATTTAAATAAAAAGTGAACAAAATGCAATTGCATAATCACCGTCGAAAAAAGCATCATCTGATCAATCCAACGGTCTAAGTGGGTTGCCAAAAATACTATAAGGGGAATCAATAACCCCTCCTTCAGAACAAGAAAAAATACCACCAGGTTTCGAATCAAAATCTCAAGATAAAGGGACTACAGAGGAGAACCCAAAGAATCTTGAAGGGTTTTCACAAAGATCAGAAAAATTGCAAACAAAACATCCAATGTCTAAAACAGCATTTAAGTCTGAGACACCTTTAAAGTTGAATCAAATGATTCCTCCTTTATCATCAACTATTCCTATCGATACTCCCAAAATAGAAAAAGGAACACAATTCACAGAGTTAGGCAATCTGATTACAGCGTTGACTCCTTTACAGTTAAGTTTTGGGACTCCCCATCTCAGAGCTATATATGTAAGTGATCTTGACTCAATCTCTATTGAGGAAATAAATTCCTCTGAATTATTTTTTTAGTAAGAAAAGGAAGGCAGTAGTGAAACAAGAAATTCACTTGAAAGAAGGTACAATGGTAAAAAAGCATAGGATACTTGTGGATGGACAAAATCTAGAAGAGGAAGACTTTGCCACAGAAGTAGCACGCTCTTTGGGGGATTTTTCTACAACAAACTTATTCTCAATTGATAATATGAAATCAAGGCTATAGAATAAAAATCAAATGATAGACCAGTTGCAAAGTCAAATAAGGAATACAGAGAACAATATTAGAGATGAAATAAATAAAAGACTGGAATAGGCCAGATTTGTCTACAAACAAGAAATTTAACTGCTCAAGTCTAGTTTACATGAGATGTATAAGAATATGCAAGCCATTCAAGGACAGGTCATTCAACAAGAGGAATTAGTAAAGTAGTTGCAAGATAAATTGAGTTATACTGAAATCCAGGTGATAAATTTAACAGTATTTCAAGCCCAGGCATTGCAAGTACATCAGAAGCTAGAGGCAAAACAACAAAGCCTGTTTTCTAAATCAGAGATCATTCAATACCATTTTCAAGATTTAATTCAATTATTGGAGAACATTATTTTCAAAGAAAAAGAGGCTACAATAGCCCGGATCACTTTCCAAAAGGCAATCATATTTTCGGCTAAAGAAGAGGTACTAGTAGCACCTAAATTAACTATCACTGAACAGATCAAGGGTGATATCATGTTGAAGGTATGGTAGGCTAATATATCTTAATGTAATAAAATGGCCAAAGAGATAAAGGAAGAATGTGAACAGACTTTCGGCTTATTAGATAAAAATCGCTAGACATTGGAAAGGGTGATTGCCCTGGACTAATACGATAAATCAATGTACAAGATATCCACAAGACCTAAAAGAGAGCTTGAATGAAACTCAAATTGAAATTTTGCAATTAAAACAGGTTGATGTCACCCTAATGGATACATGGCTGGTGAAACCAAATTTACAAATGCAATCAGTAAAATCTGAAGATAACAGGCTTGAAAAAAAGTTGTCGAAAATTTAGAGGAAACTGTATTTGTTTGAAGCAAAGGATATGACACAACCTTCCATAAGCTTAGTACATTTTCTTGGTAGGTGCATTGAGTGTCTCGGACCAAATGAAGGAGATACTTCAAATAGATAACGAAGAAACATAAGCATGCTCATTTTGTCGAATTTAGAGAGAGGTAAAATGTAATCAAGCAAAATGGTTCAAGTTTGTATTATGTAACCGTTAGCACCTAGGAGTTAGGAAAATACCTACCGTTTAGGGTTGATGATTTTTGTATAAATATAATTTCAAAGACTAAAAGAGGTCTTTTTCTGGCCAATTGTAGTAGAGAGAATTCTCTTTTATAAGGGTTAATGACAATGAAAAACGAAGATTCCATATTTTTTGAACCCTGAGTTATGTACTCTGTAATTTCATGTTCAACATCATTTCTTATATACCTTTGATGAATGTTTAAACTACGATTTAGTACAACATCTATTGTGGTTATGGTTTATTTGGTTGTTTAATCATTTGCATATTTTCCTCTGTGGTTGCTATTAGCAGGCACAAGACCTGTGGATTATTCAGATCACTATATTTTTATGCTTCAATAAAGTTTTCTCATCTACTTTCTTCTTCTGTAACAAAGTGAGATTCCTCCATGATTGATGCATCACATTGTTTAAACTGCTTTATGTTTTATGTCATCTCATTTATTATTTTCAATTTAACTCAAGAACCAGAAATAGACTCTAAAATAGTTATATTATTAATTCAAATTTAGGAACTTCTCTCATATGATCTAAAATAGAAACATCAAACTTAAAAAAAAAAATAACAGATGTTTAATATTTCTTTTCCTCGTGATTGTTCCTATCACAAGACATCCTAACATAGAACCTGGACTCATAGATACGACTAGCATCGCGTTAACCCTTTTTAATACTATCCTCGAGACAACCACCACCCAGGTTGAACTTGAACGTTCATGGGCATCCATTGAACATGACATAAGAAAATAGGAGTGATTGGATGCTAGACAAAGACAACTTAGAAACCAACCATAACTTCTTTTATCTAAAGAACTATTTTCCTTTTCTTATACCTAAACCCTCTTTATTTTCGAATTCCTTGACAGTGTACTTTAAAGCCTTAAAGTATAAACTCAGGAACAACAAGTGTGCTAAGAAACCAAGATCTTTAAGGTATTGTTATGTTGCAAGAATTCTTCCTTGAGAATCCTCTTTTCTCTTTGAAGTCTTCAAGCACCATTGCAATAATTCCCTGCCTTTCTCTACGGTGTTTTTCCTACTAATTATTGATCCATTAGTATAAATATGTTGGTCATTGTTTGATTTTCATGGTTCTAAGTTTCTCAATATTTCTAACATTTACTTCTTATTTGTTTTTAGTTGTATTTCTTTGTTTTCATGTGTTTTTGGTTTGTCTAACCCACTCACAAACTTCTTTATTATTTAGCAAGCTTACGAAAATATGCAAGTGTTGTTGTTTTTCTCACCCAAGTGACAAAACCAACACTACAGTAATTATAGAATTATTTCATAATTCCATGTTATTAAATCCTTTGAGGATGTTTCTCATCTAGTTCATATAGATTTGCAATTAGTATTGGATAAACAATAACAAGTATTTGATAATCCCTAAGGATTACCACCCTCAATTGAAGAGCATAATCATAGTTTCCCACTACTTGTAGGTAGTATACCACCCAATGGGTGGCCATATCATCATGTTTCTTCCCAAAGAATGACATTGATAAGACCATGCAAGAGCTATTAGATACTAGTACCATCTGTCCTAGTACTATCCCCTACTATTCTCCTATTGTGATGGTCATTTAAAAGGAAGGAACTTGGCAATTGTTTCATGATTTTGTCACCCTTAAAACCTATTAAATTTGGTAGCATCAAAATTCATTCTCCAATGAGAGGCCATATGGGCCACCCTGTGTCTAGCCAGGGAGATTTGGATAATCAACCAGTCTTGTGAGGTATTGAAAAAATCTAGGGGGAACGTAAAACCTCTATGAGTCAAACCAAAACTCAGGACAAACAAGATTCTATGTGAGTCTAATGCAAAAGTCAGGGGGAACGTACAACTTCTGTGAGCATAGACAGTATAGTGAAAAAGATAGGGGGAAGATACAACCTCTATGAGCATAGACAGACTAGTGCAAAAGTCAGGGGGAACGTACAACCTCTGTGAGCCTAGTAAAACATTTTGAGCCATGAGAAAAATTCAAGGCATCTAGAAAAAGTTAGGTTGAATATAAAATTCCTGTGAGATAGAAACAAATGATATTCCTAATACTCCAAATGATATAAATGTATTGATCTAATGCATTGGCACATGTAACATTATCCACCATGAAGAGAATTTTGAATTGCCTTGTAAAGAGTCAAGTTGTAACTGAAGTCTTAAGTCTAGTTTTATTTTAGAACAAAAGTGTAATGTTGAGTTGTAACTGAAGTCTTAAGTCTAGTTCTATTTTAGAACTAAAGTGTAATGTTGAGTTGTAACTGAAGTCTTAAGTCTAGTTCTATTTTAGAACTAAAGTGTAATGTTGAGTTGCATCTGAAGTCTTAATTCTAGTTCTATTTTATAACTAAAGTGTAATGTTGAGTTGCAACTGAAGTCTTATGTCTAGTTCTATTTTAGAACTAAAGTGTAATGTTGAGTTATAACTGAAGTCTCAAGTCTAGTTCTATTTTCGAACTAAAGCATACCAATCTCAAAGTCTAGTTCTATTTTTTGAACTAAAGTATACCAATCTCAAGTCTATATCTAAGTTAGAACTAAAGTATGAAGCTGAGTTATAATTTAAAAATGCAAACAAGTTACTATTTTAAGTCTCTCCTCTTCTCCTCTTCAACCTATAAAAGCAGAGGTCGACCCCTCTCTTCAATACAATTTTGATATGCAGGTTAAGGGAGAAGAAATAGAGGAGCATATTAGTGATAAAGAGGCAACATACCAAAGCAACATATTAGTGTTGTATATCAACAATAGAGGCAACACATCAAAGGTGTATTTCAGCAAGGTATTTTAGGTCTTTATCAGGTCAGAGTCATCTTGGCAAGATCTTTAAGAGAAGAACATTCATAGTGGATATTTGTAAGTGATATTACATTATTAATGCAATAAAGGAATATCATTTTCTAGGGTTTTTCTCCCTATAAATGGTTTCCCCAGGGTATATGTGTTGTTTATGTGCATTCTTACTTATCTACATAGTTATTTCTATTCAATTGTGATTTGGCATTTTTGAAGTGTATCAAGCAAGAATCAAACTGTTGAATAAAATAAAATAATTAATCCGCATAAGAAATCAAGCTCATAATTTAATATGGTATCAGAGCTTAGGGTCTGTTAAACGTGTTGAAGTGCAATAATAGGTACACACAGATCCAAACTAGCTTTATTAAGTTTCCAGTGTGAGGTTCATGGCATCCTCCATTTCATTCAGGGCCGAGGATAGGCTCGAAGGAGATACCAACTTCAAAGTGTGGAAGCTCCAGATAAAAAATATCTTGCAAGAGCATGATCTTGAGAAGTATGTGACCACAGTGGTGGAGGAACCCACAAATAATTCAGTAAGAGAGACCTTTAGGAGGAGTCAAGAAAAGGTGAAGAGAATCATCTTTGACTCAGACAAATACAATATAATGGCTGCAATGACTTGGCTAATGACTGCCAAGGACTGTATCGATACCTTGGTAAATCTGTATGAGAAAAATGCTCCAAGTCAGAAGAGGACACTCAAGCAAAAGATTAAGTATTTGAAGATGGAGAAAGTTGAATCATTGGCATCTTTCTGTTCCAGGATAGCCCAGATCAGAGATCATATTTTGGTCACAAGGGTGATAGTGGACGATGATGATTTAGTGCAGGACATTTTTTATAGTCTTCCTTCTTCATGGGAGACCTTCTTATCCAGTGTAAGTGGGAGAGATATTCAGCCCACATTTGAGAGGTTATGGAATTATTGCCTCTAAGAGGAGAGTAGCATAGCTGCTAGGAGTGAGCCGATGAAAGAAGAGCACTCATCTTTAGCATCAAGATTCAAGGGAAAGAAGAAAGGAACTTTCCAGAAAGTCTATCATAGGAAGCCAAACACCAAAGGCACATTCAAAAGAAATAATATTGATACATCTAAGATTAAATGCTTTAGTTGTAATAAGTTGGGTCATTTTTCTAAATATTGTTGGTTTAGGAAGAAATATCAAAGGAAAGGGAAACACCATGCCTCAACTGCTAAAGATGATGAATCCAAAAGAAATAAGAAAAGGCCTTCTAATGAGAGAGAAAATAGAAAATAATATTACTTGGTTTCTGCCTTATTATATTTTTACAACCTAGGATCGTTGAGACTAAGGATCGCATGAGGACAAAGGAAAGAGGAAGAGTTGTCGATTTAAGAGGACAGATGTTAGCAGATCTTCCATTTTGAAAGATATCTAGTCACCAGTAACAAGGTTTGATATTTGAAGCTCCAGGAGCCCGGATCATGAAGTAAATCTTAGTCGTTGATGTAGGAAGGTGAGATCTAGTCCACACACTTGAGAGGACAGATCTTAACCGTTTGTTCAGGAACACCGTCATGATCATGATATCGATAGTCGTGCTCCATTGCGGGGACAGAACATGCTCGGGTCTTAATTTTTTGTGAGCGGGTCGCAATTGAAACTATTATCACCCTATAAGTTATAGGATCAACTGGTGACTGGAATATTATCTATCTCTAGTATTTTTTTTTGACAAATGATTTTTCATTCTGCAAATAATTTGAAAAAGAAAAAAGAAAGAAAGAAAAAGAAAGAAAAAGAAAAAAAAATAAAAATAAAAAGAAAAGAAAAGAGGGCATAAAAGAATTTCAATAAAAGCCCCATGCAATAATAGTAACTTGGTCCATACCTTTTAAGCATGGCCAAGTTCTTTTTAAATTGATGTTGATAGGATTAGTGAATGAGTTTGGCTAAACAGTTTAATCTTAGCCAAATTATCTAGGTTAGATTAGTGAATAAATCTAGCCAGACTGTCTAATCTTGGTCAGATAGCCCCAAGGTAGAGTAAATTCTTAACCCAACAGTTTAATCTGGGTTAATTGTCATAGGAATCTAGGTTAGAATATAGGCTAGTTGCTTTATTGTTTTATTTCAATAAAAACCAGCTGGATGTAAATGTTGCACCATGTTTCAGATGCTTAAAAGGTCATTTGACTAACCCTTGGTGGTGTTGACATGAAAATCCTCAGAGGAAACCCGTGAAAAAAGAACTTATCCTAAGTTTCCTCGGCACATGTATTTTTCCACGCCCTCACTTATGCTCCATTCATATATCAGCAGTCCAGATGATCACGCCCAGATCTACGGTGGACAGATCTTTTCGGACCCCCCGCCGACCGTTCTATCTTTAACGGAGGGGGGGGGGGGTCCGGAATCATTGATAAGACCCACACGCATCTGGATGGCTCAGGATCAAGCACGCAAATCTACGATCAACATTGGATTCTGGACCCCCGGGTCCATTTTGCCTTTAATGGAGGGGGGGGTCCAGAATGTGTCATAAATAACGCGCATAGATCTGCGGCTCAGAAGCAGGCGTGCAGATCATTGACCCAAGATGTATTTTGGAACCCCCCCCCGACTAATCTTCCTTTAGCTGAGGGGGGGGGGGGTTCGGAATGGTATTTTTCCTCTGGCGGGCCCCTCTTTATACGTGGAAACGATATAATGGCCCCGAGTCCCATCATCTACTACTATATGACATACCTTTGTCACCTCTGGACGTCACCATCCAACTTTCTCAAAATAGTCACGTCCCATAACTTCTGTCAGTTCTTCCCCCCCATTTGCTCGTGGAAAGCCCCCTCACTATGACCTTTACCTCCAATCGATAGCCGCCAGGTCACCCGTTCGTATCCCTCAGTCACCGTCACCCGCCATCTCACAATAAAAGTGATCCGTTGGCCATTTATTACTGGATAACCTATCCGTTAACCAACTGACCTATCTCTCGCGCCCAACGGACACCCGTTTACACAAAACTACCCTCACTCTTCCTATCTTCACCATTCACCCAATCATCGCACCAGAGAATTTTACACCATTGTGTCCTCCGTTACATTCAGTTTCCCCCACCAGCAACCACCCCGCTAATGTTGTTTTTCTTATAGGTACCATTGTAGTAATGGTGCCAAAGTCCAAACAAGAAGAAGGAGAGGAGAATCTGTTTCTCCCACCTCCTGTCGACCTTGACAGGATCCCACTGGTTGACAAGGACCGCTTAGTCGCAGATACGGAGTGCGATTTTGATTTCGCAGACCTTCAGTCATGGCTCAGGGAAGTTTTCCTGGACCAGAGTGATGAAATCAGACTCTGGGATTCCAATTTACCCCTTTACCTCTTCCCTCAGATTCACCCTTTTCCAGAGTTCTCCCTCAAGTGCTAAGCCCACTATATCCCCGAGAAAAGAGTCGTCGTCTCCTCATCTGGAGAGATTCTTTTCCTCATCATGCCTGAATCCTTTGACCAAATGATACAAGTCCCCCGAGCTGCCTCTACATCACCCTTCAACCTGGAAATTCTTACAGAATTATACCAGAAAATGACCTTCCCCCAAAGAGCTCAAATATTCGAGCTTTTTCTTCCCCCATCCGCTCAATTTCCCTCCACAAATCCTCCTTATCCTTCTTCCATGTTCTCGACTAAAGGAAACCAGATCATCTCCTCCCTTTTTTCCTTGTTAGGATACTATTCAGATCAGTGGGTAGATGAACCCATTCTGGGATTTTTATCTATCTTCTCTACCGATGAGAATCCCACCACCTAGTTTGATTTCAGCACATTCTTGGCGAACAATATTCACGAATAGTTCATGAATTTCACCACGGAATGCATGTTTCGATACTCATCCATATTGGCATACTTCTTCATCTTCTTCCAAGTGGACAAATTCATTTTTTCCATGCAGAAGATGGATGGAGATGGAAGACCCCAGGCAGTGACAACATGGACCTCCTTACTCAAGCACAACTCCACAGAGTTCAGTTTCAAGGAGTTCATCGATCAATTCTACCACCCTGTGGTAAGTATGCTTGGTGGCAGGCCCAACCCTCAGATAAATGATGAAGTCCAGACGATCCTGCATCTCTCGGATAACACAAAGATAGGGGATTGGTATTTGTACCAAGTTTATACCGATATCAGAGTATATGGGTGCGAGTTGACACCGTATAAGCTGCCCAAGTACTTGCCTGTCAGAATTTTGCGTTGGAATATATAAGGAAGATTATAAATTCCGATGATATCCATTTTGTGTCACTGAAGAAAAAGCAACAGCTCAGAATCAAAGGGAAGATTGGCTCCTTCATCTGCAACAATCATAGCGCTAGGGAAGAAGCAGACAGGCTGCTGAAAGAGATGAATTTCTTCATGAGTTTCCCATGGAATTACGATCCATGTGGGATCATCTCTGAGATGAGGGTGAAAAACAAGAACATCCCATATGTTCATGAGTCCAGGCCTGAAATTGAGAAATTTGTCAACCAGACAGTATGGGATCCTAAGATATTGGTCGAATTAGAACAGCACGATCCCTCAGCTACTATGTCACAAACAACCATGCCACATGTCCCAAAAGAGAAAATACCTAGGCAAGATTTATCTCCGCCTATCATGGAGGTATCGTCATAAGAACTCCAGCTGCATACCAAGAGGCCTAAGACTATTTCAATTTCTGGCCTGACCAGAGAAAAAGAATCCCCTTCCACTACATTGACCAAGGTTGACAGACCACCCCTCGGTGCAAGACTCCAAAAGGTCATAACCTCATCATTGCCGAAGAAATCTACAAAGTCTTTGTCGACCACCCAACCAGGCAAGGTGGGGTCGAAGATAAGTATTTTTGAAAAATATGAGTTGATCAAGAAAAGAAACCAGACCCTGACCAACAGCACTTGCGCCTAGTTCTAGAAGCAGACGTCGATGACACACCATAGGATTCTATCGACATTCGACATCGAGAAGGGTACAATGCATATGGAATTCCTCCAGGCATAGGTGCCAGATCCAAAAGTGATCATTGATTACAAAAGGGCCACCTTCGAGTTCCAGACGAAGGACGTGCATCTGACCGATCAGATGGATCTACACAAGCAGACATGGGAAATGGTTTTATATACGCTGGTGCATGCTTCCACTTCTTCATCCAAATTACAGGTGTCCCTGAACAATGTTCAAAAACAACTAAATTTGGAGAAGATCTCGTCCTTTTCCAAGGACAATAGGATCAAGACTTTGGAGGAACTGATCCTCAAGATCGGTTACGATCCTCTGAACGTGAAAGCAGTTGAGGAGATGATTAAGAAGAAGAATGCTGACATAGCCTCCTTAAGGAAACAATTGAAGCTCCTACCCATAGAGGATTCGCAGGCGAAGGAAATAGCAGAGAAAGAAGGAGAGAAAGATGAAATGCTCAAGATACTCATGGAGCAGAATGCACAGCTAAAGGAGATGGAGGCTGAGATGGAAAAACTAGTAAAAGAGAAAGAGCAACTAAAACCAATGGAATTCATTCCATTGAGTGCCATTCCAATTTGGGGAGTGAGCACAACGTCAATGACAGAAGTCCCATCTGCTACTCCATTGACATCCCTGGAAAAGATAGCCGACCTGGCTAAGTCTATGGAAAAGATGAACCTGAAGGAAACAAAGATCAACAGGCTAAAAAAGGAGATTGAGAACCTTCAGGAACTCAAATATTCCTTTCAGATCAGCCTCTCCAAGGAAAATCAAGTGACAGACCAGCTCAAGCAGGAGTTACAACAACGCCGGAAGAAAACAGTGGCAAGAAAGACTCTGGCCGAGGTTAAAGAAAGTGTATGGATAGACATCACCAAGTCCATGAATGAGATATGGCCCATGATACAGATCATGTTTGAGCAGAATGAATTGGTGCAGAGAAGCAAGCAGACCATTGAGAATATCAGATCAGAATTGGGAGAGATGCCATCACAGGCGAACGAGATCATCAAGTTCCTAAATTCCAAGACCAGGGAGGACCTGGAAGAGATGAAAATTGAAGACAGAACAGAGACCATCCTTGAGGTCAAAAGAGTTTTGACCAAGAGAGGATTAATTCTTCAGCTGGAAGAAAAGGTTCAGGCCATGGACCTTGGGGTACAAATATTCTTCAGTAAGATTGAGGCTCTACAGAAGAAAGGTCTACTTGGTCTAAAGGTAATTAATGATAAATTGATGACACTCCCCGACTACAAGAAGAGACTGACCGATGTGGCTAAGGACAGTTCAAAGTTTGCAGGAATTCAAGGCAGCATCACTGGCAAAGCATTTCTAGATTCACTTCAGTGGGACATCAGTATCCAACATGAAATTTGATACATCTTCGTCACCAAACCTACCTTCGCCAAGTACACAGAAATGGATGAAGTGTATCGAAGGCTACTCAAAGTCAACGTGCCTAGTCATCTTTGATGGGAGGAACTCTGTGATCTGATCGATTAGCAGATGAGCTGTCCCAGTCCAGTCATTTGTCCATTCAAGATGAGGTCGTGCAGAGGCTTCATCAATGGCCCACCCAGAAATCAGCGTGTAGTTACACCACATCATCAAGCGGTTCCTAGATTTAGGAAATTTGTTAAGTTAGTTAGGCTAAAAATAGATTTAACACGTCTTGGTCATTAATGACATGATCACTTGTAATTTGAGTTATAAATACTTCATCTTTCGAAGTATTGATGGTTGTTGATATTCACACCCTGAAGCTATCAAACTGTAATATTTTTGAAGAGATCTTCCATTAATTAAAAGAGGCACTTTTACAAGATTCTTGCGTGTATTCACTGGTGATGTTGTTCTTTCTAAGTTAAATGTTATTCTTACTTTGTTATCATATTTTTTTCTAAATCTAATCTTTAGAAGTAACAAAAGTTGCAGGATTTATCTCGTATACCCTGTTTCTGACTCAAAATATTTAAGTGTTTATCTTCTCATTTTACGATAAAGAAATTCTTGATTGCTTCTTTGTTGTAATTGTCTTTCTCACCTTTTCTGCTATTCCTCATTTATGCTACTAAAGAATCCAGTGATTATATTATCTCGCCCTATGAAAGTTTTCCTTTACGTTTCTGGTTTAGATTTAATATTTTATTCAAGATACAGACCCCATATCCCAATGGATGTGTAGACTGTCTCAACCAACCCGACAAACACTACGACAACAAAAAACTGACTTATTTATTTACCTATCCTAATATTTAAAACTTGAAACATAGCTAAATCATATAGAGAGATCCCTCTCTAAAGTTGGAAGGGCTAGATCGCAGCTTCAAAAGCGGTTGGATAAAGTTACATTTTGTGGATTTCTTCTGTTGTCAACCTCTTGGAAATTTACAGAGTGCTAACATAGTGGCGACTCAACTGGGGAGAACAAAACTAAATGTTTATAACTTCACGTTTTCTTTCCTAGAAGAAAGTTTGTTCTTGAAAATTTTCAAATTTGAAAAGAAAGTAATGTTTAGAGTTTGATTAATATTTGTACATATTATTTTCAGACTTATAAAACTAAAAAGTATATATAGAAAAATCAAAAAATAAATCTGGCTCCCAAGAAAGTTTATACTTGATCTCGTCCAGACCCAGAATATGTGATAGTGATAGATAACCCATAACAGTTGCTTAGGAAAAAGACTATAGCTGAAGGCTCAGTAAGTCATACTCCCTTTCGTAAGTCCCTTTCCTTTTCATGGGAGCTCATTGTCTTTCAAAACCCTGACTTTGACACTTTTTCCCAACAAAGCCTAGTTCGAACACAGTTCGATAGTTTTGTGACTGGAATCATTTTCGACCCAACCGTTTTGCAACCCCGAACCCCTGAATTTCTTTCCCCCATTGCTAAACTACAAACCACTCCCTCAGTGCTCTCTAGTCCCTCCTCATCCTCGTCTTTAGTCACAACCTCGCTGATCATCCAGTTTTTTATCCCACCTCCTCCACCCATCATGGCAGCTAGATATGCTCCCTTGGTGTTGGCTGTGCCTCTTCATGCCATGCCCCAAGACTATCAAATGATACTTCCACAGTTTGATGCAACAAGACCTTTAAACGCCCAACAACACATTGATAAAATGAATGATTATTTTCACCTGCATGAAGTAGATGAGGCTGATGTTCAAATGAGATTGTTTGCCCAGAGTTTGATAGGTGACGTTAAGAAATGGTATAAAGGTTTATGTGCCACCTCATTCCTTGACCTTACTGCATTTCAAAGGAGTTTTCTAGACAGATGGGAGGTAAAGAAAAACCCTCTCCAAATATTGTCAGAATGCAAGAATATTAGAAGAAATCAAGGTGAGACAGTACAATATTACTGCACTCATTTCAATAACCTGTACAACGCAATTCTAGCCGAAATCAAACCTCCACAGGGTTTGGCATTGATAAAATTCCCAGATGGCTTCGATGCTGATATGTCGTACCAACTCAGGGAAAGAAAATCTACCACCCTGGAAGACATGCATAAAAGTGGAGGCCAACTTGTTGACAAAAAGAGCACGACAGAGGTGAGAGAGGAGAGTCACCATTAAAGAGGAACCTTCCACGTCAACCTCTGATTCTAAATTGGATTCCTTGGCTAGAGAAATGGAAAGAATGATGGAAAGACTTACGGTATCAGATAGAAACCCACCAAGAGAAAACCCACCAGCCCCTCAAGTTCGGAATCCTAACTTCAGGAGAAACCCTCCTCAAATCAGACAGAGAGATCCTAGGGATCAAAGAGAGCAGAGAGGTCTGGATCAATAGATCAGACCTCCCCTACAAGAAAATTATGTTGAGGAAGGAGAGGAAGTGATCGAGGAGCTGGAGGATACTCACATAAATCTCATGGGTATTCATGATAACAAAGCTATTTTCCTTACCCAAGAAGAGCAAGAACTTTTTCTTCTCAATCAAATAAAAGTAAGTGAAGAAGTTGAAGATGCCAAACAACAGGCATTCGAAAATTCCATTTTGGAGGTACATCGGTAGTACAACCTGCGGAGTAAAAAGACAGAAGGGAGTTCCCCAAAAAATACGATTGAAATGAAGAAGGTAGTAGAAACCAAAAAATCCTCTGAACCAGCTGCCAAGAAGATTCCTAAAAAGAGCACTGCCAAAGTTCCCGCAAAGAAAAACCTTACTATTCTGAAAAGATTGTCACAGCTCAATTTTTCACCCATTAATCCACCGAGTACTTATGGCCAGAAGAGTGTGGTGGAAAAACCAGAATTGATGAGCCAAGGCAGAGCTCCTACACCTTTTAGCCTTGAGGGGGAATTAGCCAAAGTAAAAATTCCCATTCCACTTTCTGAGTTGATGAACAAAGACGTTTATCATTCACAGGTGATCAAAGCACTGACCATTGAACCTGACATAGGCACGAAGGCCTTAACCATTGGATTAGCAAATCATTCAGATACCATGAACCTTACAAATGATCAACCTAAACTTTTGTTCGGACCTGAAGTAGATGGCCGAGACGATAATGGTGATGTCACTCCTTTTTACATCAGTCTAAACATACATGACTTGATCTTTCATAATGCTATGCTGGATTCAGGTGCTTCCCACAATCTGATGCCTAAAGCAGTGATGGAGAAACTAGGACTGGAGGTCACCAAACCTTACAAGGATTTACACTCATTTGACTCCAGTAAAGTTAGATGTATTGGTTTGATCAAGGATCTATGTATCACCCTGGTTCAGATTCCTGCAAAGAGAATGGTCATGGATGCGGTAGTGGCAGACATCCCTCCGAAGTATGGAATGTTGCTATCTTGGTCTTGGGGGGATAAGTTGAGAGGTACCCTGTAGCTAGATATGTCGTATGCCACTATCCCAGTCTTCGGGCAACAAAGAAGGCTATACAGAGAAACATTGATGAAATACATGGTCAGTAGCCAAGAAAAACCACACAACTATCCTCTTTACTCCGTACATTCTGACTTAGATTCTTTTATCTTGTACAACGATGGTGACACGGGAGAGAAAGACACTCAGCTGGGAGAAGATACATCTAGTCCGGATGAAGGCCAAGAAATCATTGAGGTAGCAAGGAAGAAAAACGTGATAACTGAAGAGCTACCGACAGATTTCTGGAGCATGGATTTTGATGGAGCAATAAGAAAAGAAGGAGTCGGAGCGGGAGTTTGGCTGCACAATCACAGAACCAGATAGTTGGAAAACCACTCTTACAAATTAAATTTCTAATGCACTAACAATATCGCTGAGTATGAAGCCTTGATGCTCGGTCTGAATCTTTTGAAAAAATTTGGTGCCAAACAGATTATGGTAAGAGGTAATTCTGAGTTAATAATCAAGAAAATTAAAGGTGAGTATGCTGCGAAGCAGCCCCATATTAGAGCTTATAGGAATGTTTTTCTTGATGCCCTGAGTTGTTTCACTGAAGTTGACTTGCAGGTAATGCCGAGGGGACAAAACATTTTGGTGGACGAGTTGGCTACGTCAGCAGCCACATGTAAATTTCCTTTCCACTCGACTCGCCCATACACGGTAGAGGTGAAATGCAGACCAACCATTCCCGAAAATATCAGGTACTAGCAAGTGTTTGGTAATGATGATCAAATCGAAGACTTTTTGTAGTGTAAAAATGATTTTGAATGTACAAATATAGATTTAGAGAACGGGGATGAAAATGTAAATAGATATGATTTTGAAATTGATAGTGTAAATAGCATAGATTCAGGAGAATTAGGCGATGATGAGATGGAGGTCGATATTTTTCATTTGAAAAGTAATGTTTTGCCTAGGGATCTACTTCCTTCATAGGACCTGTTTGATTTTAACGACGTAGCCAAAAAACCAAAAATTGAAGCCAATGGACAAGAGGTAGAAKACTGTAATATAGGGACCGAAGAGAAACCCAGGATAGTCAAATTGTCTAAATCATTACCCCCTGAGCAAAAAATCAAATACATTGAGTTGTTCAAAGAATATGCAGATGTCTTTGCCTGGGGTTATGAGGATTTGAAAGCTTATGATACCAGCATCATACAACACAGGATTCCAATAAAAGAAGACCAAAAACCGTTCAGACAGAAACTTAGGAGGATAAATCCCAAGTTRCTCCCTCTGRTAGAAAAGGAAATCAAAAAAATGTRCGATGCCAAAATCATAGTCCYGTTGYGTTTTTCCAAATGGGTCTCTAATTTGGTCCCTACACGTAAGAAATCTGGGGAAATCAGACTTTGCATAGATTTTCGAAATCTGAATAAGGTCTCCCTGAAATATAATTACCCCTTGCCAAAAATGGACCACATCCTTCAAAAGGTAGTCGGATCCAGTCGAATCTCTTTGCTGGATGGTTTCTCGGGTTACAATCAGGTCCTCGTCCACCCAGATGACCAAGACAAAACCGCTTTCACTACACCATGGGGCACTTTCATGTATGTGAAAATTCCTTTTGGTTTGATGAACGTTGGAGCCACTTTTCAGAGAGTGATGGACATCGCCTTTGTGGAAGAATTGGGTAAGTTTATTGTCATCTATTTGGACGATGTAACTATGTTTTCCCAGTCTGATGATGAGCACCTGAGGCATCTCAGACAAGTCTTCGAGAAATGCAGGAGGTTTGGGATTTATTTAAATCCTATGAAAATCCTTTTTGGACTAGAGGAAGGCAAGCTGCTAGGGAACATAATATCTAAGGACAGAATCAAAATAGACCTTAGCAGAATCAAGGCCATACAAAAATTAGAACACCCAAGAAACATTAAAGAATTACAGTCTTTTATCGGGAGAATAAATTTTTTACGAAGATTCATTCCCAATCTGGAAGAGCTCCTCAGAAACATTAAAAATATGTTAAAAAAGGATGTAAAAATAAAATGGGACACTGAGTCCAGACAGTCTTTTGAACAAGTCAAACGAGCACTCACAGAGGCCTGTGTCCTAATCAGTCCTGATTTTACCAAGGATTTCTATCTTTTTTCTTTCGCTTCCGAACATTCTATAGTAGTGGTATTACTACAAAAGAACAAAAAAGGGTATGAATAGCCGATAGCTTTCTTTAGTAAATCGTTAAGAGGCACTTCTTTGAATTACAAGATAATGGAGAAACAAGCTTTTGCCTTGGTAAAAGTTATAAAATATTTTTGAGTCTACATTCTCTACTCCCACACCATTGCATATGTTCCAAACACGGTAGTAAAAGACATTTTGATCCAGGAAAATCCAGATGGAAGAAGAGGAAAATGGATTGCTGTCATTTTAGAATATGACATAGAGATTAAGCCTACGAAACTAATTAAAGGTCAAGGCCTAGCTAAATTAATGGCTGAATCTAATTTCCATGCTCTTGACATTAATGTTTTAGCTGCAGCAGATGAACAGGGAGAGATGGCGACTCCAAGCGTGAGAGAGGTATTTCTCAACTCACCATGGTACGCAGACCTTATATTCATTTTGCAAAATTTACAAGCTCCCCCTGGTTTAACTAAGACTAAAGCTAAATTTTTGAAGTTGAAAGCCTTAAAATTTTGTATTCTAGAAGGCAATCTATATTGGAAAGATCCTGGAGGTATTTTGTTAAATTGTTTATTGAAAGATGAAGCTGACAAAGTGTTACAAGAATTTCATGCACGAGAATGTGGTGGCCATCTGAACTGGAAGGTCACAACCAACAAAACCCTCAGAGCTGGTTTTTATTGGCCCACCCTATTCACTGATGTACATGCGGCAAAAGGAAACTCCTCCCTCTGCCCCTAAAACCAATCTTCGTTGAAGCCCCTTTTCAGTAGTGGGGATTGGAATTCATTGGAGAAATACACCCTCCTTCTTCAGTCCAGCACAGGTGGATTCTCATTGCCACAGATTATTTTACCAAATGGATCGAAGCAGTACCAAGTAGGAAAGCCACTGATTCTGTTATTATCAAATTCCTTGAAAATAATATCTTGTCTCGTTTTGGATGTCCTAGAAAGATTATAACTGATAATGCAGTTGTTTTTCGGTCGAAGAAACTCATAGATTTCTGCAACTAGTATCACATTGGTTTGGGACATTCCACAACTTACTACCCTCAGGGGAATAGGCTGGTGGAATATTCAAACAAAACCTTGGTGAACATCATCAAGAAGACGTTGCAGGAAAACAAGAAATTGTGGCATAACAAGTTGGTGTTTGCATTGTGGGTTGACAGACTGACCACCAAAAGGTCAATCGGTATGTCACCATACCAGCTGGTCTATGGCACAGAAGCAGTTTTCCCCACTTCCTTAGGAGTCCCTGTCATGAAGTTGCTTCAATATGTACAAGCCGATCCAAATGACTCACAGAGAAGGATCAACCAGATGATCCATTTGCAGCAATCTAGGGAAGAAGTTTTCAACAAAACTCAGGTAATCCAAGAAAGCATCAAGAAGATTTTTGACAAAAGAACCAAGGAAGATGATTTTGAGCTAGGAGATTTGGTGTTGAGATGGGACACCAGAAATCAAGATAAGGTAAAGCATGGAAAATTTGACAGTCTGTGGAGGGGACCATACATGATTCAAGCATTCAGGGGAAACAACACTTTCTTGCTAAACAATGCTGATGGGATAGATCTGCCAGAAGGACCTGTAAATGGCAGAATGTTGAAGCATTATGTGCCACCCCAGTAGAGACTCAAGTTTTGACTCACCATTGTACATACCATTTTTAGTTTTTGCCTGCATTTTCTAAGCGAATAACATTAGTCAGTTGGTTGAAGCCCGAAGAGAAGGCCCTAAGTCGCTGACCACTTTTCTTCCAATTTTTGAGAATAAAACCAATGAAGGATAATAGGCAGAAATTCTCAGAATGACCAGGACCAAGATTCTTGGCACTTCACATGGAAAGTACCATCCCCAGGTGGAGCTGCTGTTATCACCCTATAAGTTATAGGATCAACTGGTGACTGGAATATTATCTATCTCTAGTATTTTTTGTTGACAAATGATTTTTCATTCTGCAAATAATTTGAAAAAGAAAAAAGAAAGAAAGAAAAAGAAAGAAAAAGAAAAAGAAAAGAAAAGAGGGCATAAAAGAATTTCAATAAAAGCCCCATGCAATAATAGTAACTTGGTCCATACCTTTAAAGCATGGCCAAGTTCTTTTTAAATTGATGTTGATAGGATTAGTGAATGAGTTTGGCTAAACAGTTTAATCTTAGCCAAAGTATCTAGGTTAGATTAGTGAATAAATCTGGCCAAACTATCTAATCTTGGTCAGATAGCCCCAGGGTAGAGTAAATTCTTAACCCAACAGTTTAATCTGGGTTAATTGTCATAGGAAGCTAGGTTAGAATATAGGCTAGTTTCTTTATTGCTTTATTTCAATAAAAACTAGCTGGATGTAAATGTTGCACCATGTTTCAGATGCTTAAAAGGTCGTTTGACTAACCCTTGGTGGTGTTGACATGAAAAGCCTCGGAGGAAACCCGTGAAAAAAGCACTTATCCTAAGTTTCCTCGGTGCATGTATTTTTTCGTGCCCTCACTTGTGCTCCATTCATATATCAATGGTCTAGATGATCGCGCCCAGATCTACGGTGGAAAGATCTTTTCGGACCCCCCCGACCATTCTATATTTAACGGAGGGGGGGGGGGGGGGTNGCTTGGGATCAAGTGCGCAAATCTACGATCAATGTTGGATTCCGGACCCTCCTGTCCATTCTACCTTTAATGGAGGGGGGGGTCTGGAATGTGTCAGAAATAGCGCGCATAGATCTGCGGCTCAGAAGTAGGAGCACAGATCAATGACCCAAGATGTATTTCAGACCCCCCCGACTGATCTGCCTTTAGCTAAGGGGGGGATCCGGAATGGTATTTTTCCTCTGGCGGGCCCCTCTTTATACATGGCAACGATCTAATGGCCCCGAGTCCCATCATCGCCTACTATCTATCATACCTTCATCACGTCTGGACGTCACCATCCACCTTTCCCGAAATAGTCACATCCCATAACTGTTGTCAATCCTTCTCCCCCATTCACTCATGGAAAGACCCCTCACTATGACCTTTACCTCCAATTGATAGCTGCCACATCACCTGTTCATATCCCTCAGTCACTGTCACCCACCATCTCACAATCAAAGTGATCCGTTGGCCATTTATTATTGGATAACCTATCCGCTAACCAGCTGACCTGTCTCCCGCACCCAACGGACACCCGTTTAGAAAAAAATACCCTCACTCTTCCTATATTCACCATTCACCCACTCATCTCACTAGAGAAGTTTACACTGTTGTCTCCTCCGTTATAGTCAATTTCCCCCACCAGCAACCACCCCGCTAATGTTGTTTTTCTTGCAGGTAGCCTTGCAGTAATGGCGCCAAAGTCCAAATAAGAAGAAGGAGAGGAGAATCTTTTTATCCTGCCTCCTGTCGACCCTGACAGGATCCCACTGGTCGATAAGGACCTCTTAATCACAGATACAAAGTGTGATTTTGATTTCACGGACCTTCAGTCATGGCTCAGGGAAGTTTTCCTGGACCAGAGTGATGAAATCGGACTCTGGGAGTCCAATTTACCCCTTTACCTCTTCCCTCAGATTCACCCTTTTCCAAAGTTCGCCCTCAAGTGCCAAGCCCACTATATCCCTGAGAAAAGAGTCGTCGTCTCCTCGTTCGGAGAGATTATTTTCCTCATCATGCCTGAATCCTTCTACCAAATGATACAAGTCCCCTGAGCGGACTCTACATCACCCTTCAACCTGGAAATTCTTACAGAATTATACCAGAAAATGACCTTCCCCCAAAGAGCTCAAATATTCGAGTTTTTCCTTCCCCCATCCGCTCAATTTCCCTCCACAAATCCTCCTTATCCTTCTTCCATGTTCTCGACTAAAGGAAACCAGATCATCTCCTCCCTTTGTTCCTTGTTAGGATACTATTCAAATCAGTGGGTAGATGAACTCATTCTGGGATTTTTATCTATCTTCTCTACCGATGAGAAGCCCACCACCCAGTTCAATTTCAGCACATTCCTGGTGAACAATATTCATGAACAGTTCGTGAATTTCGCCATGGAAGGCATGTTTCGATACTCCTCCATATTGGCATACTTGTTCGTCTTCTTCCAAGAAGACAAATTCATTTTTTCCATGCAAAAGATGGATGGAGATGGCAGACCCCAGGCAGTGATAGCATGGACCTCCTTGCTCAAGAACAACTCCACAGAGTTCAGTTTCAAGGAGTTCATCGATCAATTATACCACCCTATGGTATGTATGCTTGGCGGTAGGCTCGAGCCTCGGATAAATGATGAAGTCCAGAGGATCCTGCATCTCTCGAATAACACAAATATAGGGGATTGGTATTTGTACCAAGATTATACCGAGATCAGAGTATATGGGTGCGAGCTGGCACCATATAAGCTGCCCAAGTACCTGCCTGTCAGAATTTTTGTGTTGGAATATACAAGGCAGATTATAAGTTCCGATGATATCCATTTTGTGTCACTGAAGAAAAAGCAACAGCTCAGAATCAAAGGGCAGATTGGCTCCTTCATCTGCAACAATCATGGCACTGGGGAAGAGGAAAACATGCTACTAAAGGAGATGAATTTCTTCATGAGTTTCCCATTTCATTACAATCCATGTGGGATCATCTCCAAGATGAGGGTGAAAAACAAGAACATCCCATATGTTCATGAGTCCAGGCTTGAAATTGAGAAATTTGTCAACCAGACAGTATGGGAGCCTAACACATTGGTTGAATTAGAACAACAGGATCCCCCAGCTACTGTGTCACAAACAACCACGCCACAGGTACCAAAAGAGAAAAGGCCTAGGCAAGATTTATCTCTGCCTGTCATGGAGGTATCGTCAGAAGAATTCTAGATGCATACCAAGAGGCCTAAGACTATTTCAATTCCTGGCCCGATCAGAGAAAAAGAAGCCCCTTCCACTACACTGACCAAGGTTGATAGACCACCCCTCAGTGAAAGCCTCCAGAAGGTCATAACCTCAGCATTGCCGAAGAAATCTGCAGAGTCTTCATCGACCACCCAACCAGGCAAGGCAGGGCCGAAGCTGAGTATTTTTGAAAAATATGAGTTGATCAAGAAAAGAAACCAGACCCTGACTAACAGCACTTGTGCCCCATTTTGGAAGCAGACGTCGATGGCATAGCATAGGCTTCTATCGGAATTTGACATCGAGAAGGGAAAAATGCATATGGCATTTCTCCAGGCACAGGTGCCATATCCAAAGGTGATCAATGATTACAAAAGGGCCACCTTCGAATTCTAGACGAAGGATGTGCATCTGGTCGATCAGATAGATCTACACAAGCAGACAGGGGAAATGGTTTTCTATACGTTGGCGCATGCTTCCACTTCTACATCCAAATTGCAGGTGTCCCTGAACAACGTTCAAACACAACTAAAGTTGGAGAAGATCTCGTCCTTTTCCAAGGACAATAGGATCAAGACTTTGGAGGAACGAGTCCTCAAGTTCAGTTACGATCCTTTGAACATGAAAGAAACTGAGGAGATGATTAAGAAGAAGAATGCTGACATAGCCTCCTTAAGGAAACAATTGAATCTCCCACCCACAGAAGATTCGCAGGCGAAGGAAATAACAGAGAAAGAAGGAGAGAAAGATGAAATGCTCAAGCTACTCATGGAGCAGAATGCACAGCTAAAGGAGATGGAGGCTGAGATGGAAAAACTAGTAAAAGAGAAATAGAAACTGAAACTAATGGAAGTAATTCCATTGAGCGCCATTCCAATTTCGGGAGTGAGCACAGCATCAGCGACAGAAGCCCCATCTTATACTCCATTGACATCTCTGGAAAAGACAACCGACCTGGCTAAGTCTATGGAAAAGATGAACCTCCAGGAAAGAGAGATCAGCAGGCTAAAAAGGGAGATTCAAAACCTTCAAGAACTCAAATATTCCTTTCAGATCAGCCTCTCCAAGGAAAAGAAGGTGACAGACCAGCTCAAGTAGGAGTTACAACAGCTCCGGAAGCAAACAGTGGCAGGAAAGACTCTGGCCGAGGTTAAAGAAAGTGTATGGAAATATATCACCAAGTCCATGAATGAGATATGGCCCATGATACAGATCATGTTTGAGTAGAATGAATTGGTGTAGAGAAGAAAGTAGACCATTGAGAAGATCATATTAGAATTGGGAGAGATGCCATCACAGGTGAATGAGATCATCAAGTTCCTAAATTCCAAGACAAGGGAGGAGCTGGAAGAGCTGAAAATTGAAGACAGAACAAAGACCATCCTTGAGGTCAAAAGAGTTTTGACCAAGAGAGGATTAATGCTTCAGCTGGAAGAAAAGGTTTAGGCCATGGACCTTGGGGTACAAAGATTCTTCAGTAAGATTGAGGCTCTACAGAAGAAAGGTATACCTAGTCTGAAGGTAGTTAATGATAAATTGATGACACTCCCTGACTACAAGAAGAGACTGGCCAATGTGGCTAAGGATAGTTCAAAGTTCGCAGGAATTCAAGGCAGCATCACTGGAAAAGCATTTCTAGATTCACTTCAGTGGGACATTAGTATCCAACATGAAATTTGATACATCTTCGTCACCAAACCTACCTTCGCCAAGTACACAGAAATGGACGAAGTGTATCGAAGGCTATGCAAAGTCAACGTGCCTAGTCATCTTCGATGGGAGGAACTCTGTTATCTGATCGATTAGCAGATGAGTTGTCTCAGTCCAGTCACTTGTCCAGTCATTTGTCCAGTCAAGATGAGGTCGTGCAGAGGCTTCATCAACGGCCCACCCAGAAATCAGCGTGCAGTTACACCACATCATCAAGCGGTTCCTAGATTTAGGAAATTTGTTAAGTTAGTTAGGCTAAAAATAGATATAGCACGTCCTGGTCATTAATGACAGGATCATTTGTAATTTGAGTTATAAATACTTCATCTTTCGAAGTATTGATGGTTGTTGATCTTCACACCCTGAAGCTATCAGACTGTAATATTTTTGAAGAGATCTTCCATTAATTAAAAGAGGCACTTTTATAGGATTCTTGCGTGTATTCACTGGTGATGTTGTTCTTTCTAAGTTAAATGTTGTTCTTACTTTGTTATCATACTGTTTTCTAAATCTAATCTTTAGAAGTAACGAATGTTGCAGGATTTATCTTGTATACCCTGTTTCTGACTCAAAATATTTAAGTGTTTATATTCTCATTTTATGATAAAGAAATTATTGATTGCTTCTTTGTTGTAATTGTCTTTCTCACCTTTTCTACTATTCCTCATTTATGCTACTAAAGAATCCAGTGATTATATTATCTTTCCCTGTGAAAGTTTTCCTTTACGTTTCTGGTTTAGATTTCATATTTTATTCAAGACATAGACCCCATAGCCCAATGGATGTGTAGACTGTCTCAACCAACTCGACAAACACTACGACAACAAAAAACTGACTTATTTATTTACCTATCCTAATATTTAAAACTCAAAACATAGCTAAATCATATAGAGAGATCCCTCTCTGAAGTTGGAAGGGCTAGATCCCAGCTTCAAAAGTGGTTGGATAAAGTTAGATTTTGTGGATTTCTTATGTTGTCAACCTCTTGGAAATTTACAGAGTGCTAACAGAAACCACAGTTTTTGGAGAAAGGACGCGTGGAGGCTGATAGTGAATTGTGGGGCAAAAAGAGGGCTTCCCTCAAACCACCTATGGACAGTCCCACAATCGTGTGTTCACATTCATCTCATAGCCCAAGGTCATATCGTGAAATGGAGCCAACTCTCACTAGATAGAAATCTGAAAGCAGCTTTTTGGATAGGTGTTTGGTCACCGTTGATGGTCACGTGAAGGAAAGGGCTTAGAAGCCAAAGAATCCATAATTGACTCGCTGTAACTGATAGAGAATACGAATATTTTCGACTGCCAAAGAAACTAAGGAATCTCAGCATAACGCCTGCTGATGATGAACACACTGGGCATAACTGCCAAAGAAGATGATGATTTGCCATGATGATTAGGTAGAGGACTCAACATCTAAAAGAGATGTAGAACAAATAAGTTAGGTGATTTTTGTTGGTTAGCTATGCATTTGTGAGGAAGAGACACAGTGAACAACTTGTGGGGAAGAAAAATGACGTAGTGAAGAGCATGCAGAGGCATAGCGCATAGAAGAGAGATGGATCACATAGCATAAAAGGCATAAGAATAGAAAGCGCAAGGGAAGCGAGAAGATATACACTTATGCAGGTAGAGTAGATAAATGTAGAAGAACAATGATGATATTGGTAAGCCATAGCTAAATGATGTATCACTGTGATAAATTCAATAAAAGAAAATATTTATATTCCAGTGTGGTAGGGAGGTGTTAGGGAGGTATGTTGTCCTCATAGTTTCAAGTGGGTGCTTGAACATAGGGAGTTGTAGATTCCATCTGGTTGTATCCAGAAAAACCAGGGTGGTAGGGTGGTGCAAGGGATAACTATTGTTCTATTCTATGTAGGTTGGTTCTTGTGTAACTAGAAGTTGGTGCTTCCATCCAGTTGGTGTTGGAACACTCAGGGAGTTGGTGCTTCCTTCTAGTGGGTGCTAGAGAAACCAAGGAGTTGGTGCCTCCTTCTAGTGGGTTCTAGAGAAGCCATAGATTTGGTTCTCTCAACAAGTTGTTGCTTGTAAAACGGAGGTTGTATCCTCAATAAGAGTTGGAACTAATAAGAATGATAATGTACAGAAAATAAAGATTACTTATCATATCAAGAAGAAGAGGTTTTCCCCTTTATGGGTTTCCTCAGGAAATATTCGTCTCTGTATATTTCATGTGTGTGATTGATGTTGAATACTCTATTTCTTACTTCCCTTCTTTATTGTGATCGCCATTGAGTGTTTTGTAAAGAGTATAAAATGGGAATAATTTTTTAAGCACAGTAACAATTGATTCCCCCCCACTCTCAGTTATCCAACATCTATATTGTAACATTTTCCATCCCCAAGCTGAACCTGCTCTGTAAAAGATTTTGTCTCAAAATCTGAGAGGATATCCTTGTACCATGTCATGTTCTTTGATGCACCACTATCTACTAACAAAGTTTTAGGCTCCATAAAAATTAAACCGAACGATCCAAATGATCCTAGGTTGTAAAAATATAATGTTTCAACCTACACCTATCCCTTTTATTATGATGCCCAATTTTGGATCATTTTCCGATGGGGATATGAGCCTTGGTTTTAGCATGGGAGGTGGAATTACTTTGACCTCCACCATTTCTATGAGTGTACTGACATCATTAGATGTGGGTGTACCTTTTGGATGGAAAATTCCTAGTGGTTTTAGGGCTATCTCTAGTCGGGTTGGGGGAAGTAGTATTCCAGGAGGTTTCAACTTCCCATGGGTTTTCACACCTTTCCGTGGGAGGCCATATATCATGGGTAAATTTTCATAGTGGGGAGGATTTCCATTTATTAATACCTCAAGTTCTGTGGGGTTCTTCCCTAGTAATAATTTTTGGAATGTTATTCCTCAAGGGTCTACACCTATCATGGGGAAAATCCCCTTCAGGGAACATCTAGTCCATGGAGCAGTCATGCTCATAGAAGTTCCACCATCCCTGGGGAAACTCACTCTTTAGGAACACCTCAACCTTCTAGTAGTACAAATTTAGGGGGACTACAAAGTTGATGTGGGACATCAAAGACTTCATGTCCCTCCGAGTATTCATTTTCTCATTCATCATTTCCCTTCCTCGGGACACTACACTTAACTAATTTATCGTAGTTGAAAAATGACCATATTTCCCACAATCCTTCATGGTTGGCCATACTTGGAAATATCCTGTCAGACATTTTAAAATTTGATGGAAATCCAGGAAAAGAACCCTGCACACACATCATGGAATATCACCTGTGGTTCTCATCCAATTCCTCGATGGATGATAGTGTGAGGATAAATATTTTCCAAATATCCCTGATCGAAAGTTTCATTAACTGGCATATTGAGTTACAATGCGCTTCCTTTAAAAGATTCAATGACTTGGAAATGGTGTTTCTAATGTATTAAAAACTACCCATTCAATATGACATGGGAAGATATCTTTTGACATCACTGCATCATGATACCACCACCCATATTTCTGATCATATACATGAGTGGCGATGAAGGCATAAGATGATCAAAACCTAGATTGTTAAGAACCAAATATCAATATAGCATAGAAAATCCTCAGAAAAAGTACTCAACGCCTTGAAAAAAGAGATAATTTCAGATAATAAGCCTCTTTGAAGGGGAAACCTCCTTTTACCCCACTTAAATGTTCAAGTACAAGATGATTCAAAATGAAAATGTCTCCTTGGTATATATAGGAGACTAGGAGGTATAATTACAAGTAATGGCCTAAAGCCGACATAAATAAAATAACATTACTAATATAATATGCCCCAATTAAAGGGTAATGAGCCAATATTAGGGCTTAACATGCCCCTCCCCTTGAGACAAGTGTTGTCTGCAATGCTTGAGTAACCCTGGATGCTTCTGTATAAAAGACTCATCTTCCCAAGTGGAATCTTCAACCGATAGTTCCCTCCATTTAATGAGATACTCTGAAATGGATCTATTCCTCAACTGGCGAATTCTTGTGTCAGTGATGGCTTCAGGCTCCAATATGATTTTTCCTTCCTCGTCAAGTTCTAGAAATATAGTTTGAACTGGGATCTTGTCACCTATAACCTTCTTTAAGCATGAAACAAGGAAAACTGAGTGTACTCGTAAAGATGCAGGGAACTCCAATTTGTATTCCATAGTACCAATATTTTGCAACACCTTATAAGGGCCATAGTACTTTGGTGATAATTTATTATCCTTCTTGGCTTTCTTAAGGGACATCTGTTTGTATGGTTGTAGTATTAAAAATACCCAATCCCAGACTTCAAAACTTCTTTCACTACGATGTTGATCTGCTTGTTGTTTCATGCGATTATGTGCCATGGTCAAGTTGTCCTTTAAGATTTGGAGAACTTCTTGTTGATTTTCGATGTGATCTTCCACTGCTTGAACCTTAGATTTTTCTTTTAGAGAAGAAGTGATGGAAGGAGGGTGGTATCCATAAAGTGCCATAAATGGTGTCATTTTTGTTGAGTATGAAAGGAAGTGTTATACCACCATTCTGCCAAGGGTAACCATTTGAACCATTGTGTTTGTTTATCAGAGACAAAGAAACAAAGGTATCCTTCCAGACATTTGTTCACTATCTCGGTTTGTCCATCAGATTGAGGATGAT
>ML777832.1:321719-332548 GCA_009831015.1 Picea engelmannii
TCATCTGCAACACTTTGATATGCATGATCATCAGTTGCATTGTTACTAACTGTATCTTCTGATTTACTTTCCTTCATCAACGATGCCTCATAATCTTGTCTAGACACATAAGGATACCTGTTATCATCACCAAGACAATCAATATCTTCGTCCAACTGTTCAAATTCACCAAAGTCTTCTTCTCCAATATAATCTTCAGTTTTAAAAGGTGCTTGGACTTTCTGATCTTCATTTTTTATCATTTTATGTGGTCCTTGTGGCTCAGGATTTTTTCGGAAATCCTTTCTGGGAAAATTGTCCCTTCTAGGTTTTTCTAATTCCATTTTAGAAATTTTGTTGGAGAGTTGTTGGATGACCCTAGCCATCTCATCTATCCTATCTCCAACACATTTCCCTGACCCTGAAGGTCCACCCTGTTCTTTAAATTTTTTATTTTCTTTATTAACATTTTTTGTTTTTGCTTTAAGCTTTCCAGATGCCATCATATTAGATTCAATTTATACAACATCATCTTGCATTTTAGGAATATCTAAAGACCGTCTCTCCCTCAACAATAAAGCAAAGTCAGGATCGAAAGCTCCAGCATAAGTTACTTTGGCTTAAGGTTGTGAGGGATTGACTTCAGCTGGAATTTTGTTATATAGTTTATTAAATCTTTGTGTAAATTCCAATACTGATTCAGAATTTTTCTTTTTTAATGCTCCGAATTCTGTTAGGTAGTAGAGGTGATCTTTTCTCTCCCCCCATTGTATGATGAAATCACTTTCCAGCTCTTCATAAGATCTTAATGACACAGCTGGTAAGGATATAAACCAAGTTCTTACCTGTCCTTCAAAAGTTTGGACAAGTAATCTGGAATAAACATCTTCGTGTTCAATTCCAAGAATATCCGCAAATTGATCGAAAAAATTGATATGTTCTTGTGCGGTTAGATCACCCTCCCCTATAAATTTAGGGAGGCTCTTCATATAGTTTTCAGGTAGATCATGAAGAGCGGCAGGAAGAACTAGGGGATCATACCTAGCGGCTACTTTGGCAAAAATCATGGGAACTGGTATTTGATTCCCTCCACCTCTGCCACCTCCTCCGCCTCCTCCAACATTTTGTCCCGCCATGGTTAGGTTTGGACTTGAATTCGGGATAGTATTTGGAGAAGATTCTTGGAAGATAGGAGACGAAACTTCGTGAAAATAAAATGAGTCAAAAGAAGGCGGTAACGAAAGTGATCGTTCAAAAGATTCAAAAGAATTTGATTTTGTAAAATCAGACTGATCTGTAGTGTAATTTAATAAAAGGGCTTGTTTAAAGGATTTTCTTGATTTTAAGATTTTCTCTGGATTCGAGACTGGCGATGTCTATTTGATATCCGGTTTTTTTCTGGTGTTTTTATGGCTACTATCCAGTTTAGCAAATGTGGAGTCGCCAAGTGAAAGATAATTTTAGCCTTATAAGGTTTTCTGTTCTTGTTCACTATCAAAAACAAAAATCTGTCAATGTCATTTTTTCCCAGGGAAATAATTCGTTACTTCGTTCCCCGGCAACAGCGCCAAAAAGATGTTGTTCCAGAGTTTGTGTTTTAAGGATATAAAACACACCGTCTAGGCATCCAAATATGATAATACTTTTAAAACAAAGAAACAAAGAAAACTAGATCAGATTCAGTTTCTCAACTGTCTCTGTCTTTCTTCCCGTTGTTCCTGGATAGTTATGTCACGTTCAATCGCTGCCCACGATCATTCTAACTCGGTTCTATTAGTTGCAGTTTGTAAGATGGTGTTAAATAGAGTTAATACAATGCTTGTTTGATCTTGTAGACCAGGTTCTATGTTTGGTTGTCTACCGTTAGGGACTGTCATGGGTAATAGGATTTTATATGTTTATAAAAGAGGTTTTTAATAGATTTGTTACTTCAGACTTTCGGAGAAGATGTTAATGAAACAACTTTAAAACCTAAAACAGAAAAGTAAAGACGCAATCAAGGTCTTTTCCTGGTTTGTGACAATTTTGAAATTGTAAACAGTGAAACACAACAGAAAGAAATATAAGGCTTTAATCTGGAAAGAATCCTATATTTTTGTTAACAATAATGAAGGATACACAGGATTTCTAACAAAAGAAAATATTAAGGAACAAAAGGTTACAGGTCTTAAAATCACTAAAGCGATCTTAGAGGAAAAATTGTCACATTTAACATCCAAACCAATCTAATACCATAAACAACAATTGCCTATGATTTCAAATTGATTTATTTGCTAGAAACATACATTAAGAGCAATATTTAATAGATGAAATTAGACAAGGGAAGAAACATAGTCACGAATGGCAGGATTCAGAATCTTGTTGCGAATTCAAATCTGATAAACTTTTAAAACTGGTAGTACAATAATCGGCCTTCTCCCAAAAATTTTGAAGCCTTTTTGGGCGCCATAACTGTATGTTCACTAGCTCTGTATTCAGTACCTCAGTTGCAAGATTCCAAAGCGAACAAAATTGCCAATGGTGGAGCAGCCCAAAAGAAGAGGAAAAACTCTATGTTCACTTGAATACCTATAGCAGAGCAGAATTCAGCTTCGAAATAATGTAAACGTTTCAAAAATTATTTCGAATATATCGTAAAATCCTCGAGATTTGTTCATCTGTTATGAAATAAATGCAAAATATATTCCCGATAATATGCATTTAATATTTGTACCTGAGTTCTTCCGATGTTTTTCAAATATGATAGAAACTTACCGAATTGAATAATTGTCGTATAAAAATCATTTATTAAAAGTTTAAAACTTTAAACCTCGTTTCCGAGAATGATTAATTAACGTTAATCTTGATTTAAGTTTGAAAATACTTTCATCGGGATTTCGGAACTTTCAATGTCAAGAAAATAAGTCATCATAGAACCCCGATCGCCGAAAATGCGACGTATTATTTAGTTAAAACCCTATTATTATCTTAATTAATCTAGATTGGCTTTTCAGGATTTTGTTAATCAAGAAATCGGAAATCGGGAAATCGGGGAATTTGATGATATGAAAATTATTGCTCACAAAAACGTGAATCGTGATTTCCCGATGAGATTAGTTACTCTTAATCATGCTTAACAGTAATTAAATTAATTTCAAGCCTCACTTAAGAATTAATTGAAATCGGGGATCGGGAAATCGGAGAATATGATGATAAGTTTATTTGTTCTCAGAAAATCGTGAATCGTGATTTCCCGATAAGATTAAATTAAAGTTTAAACCCTTATTAAATGTGATTTAAGTAAATGATGAATTAATCAAGGATTAATGTATCGGGAAATCGGGTATCGGGGTTTCACTATTTGATTTGAGTTGGAAATTGTTATTTCAAAACTGCAAATCCCAATATCCCAATATGAATTTAATATTTCTTAAGTTTTATCATTACTGTTCATTTAAAATATTATTTGAAAAAGTGTTTGGAACATACGTTCGTTTAAAGTTTAACCACTCTTTTTCCAAAAATGAACCACAAAGGCATTTCGAATTCGACGGAGATGAAATGTTTTGTTTTAAAAAATTTATATAATGCAAAGACTCAAAGATACAAAAAGGATTTTTATCCTTAGGGTCAAAAAATCAAGATCTGTTTCAACACCTGTGAACGATAACCGCCTCTGCTTATCAACTCAGTCAGTGGGACAGGAATTTTAATTTTGGCCAATTCTGCCTCCAGGCTAAAAGGTGTGGGAGTTCGGGTCTGACTCGTTGATTCTGGTTGGTCCACCACACTCTTCCGCTCAGAAGTACTGGGCAGATTAGCAGGTGAAACTTCGGGATGTGCCTGTCTTTTCAGTATGATGATGTTTTTCTTCACCGGAGTGTCGGTTTTACCCTTATCAGAAGACTTTTCAGCAGTGATCTTCTCAGGAGTTTTCTCGGTCTCCGCTACCTTCTGCGTTTTGGTAGGCTTCTTCGAGGAATTTCCATCTGTTTTCTTACTTCGTAGATTGTATTGACGGTGCACCTCCAAAACAACGTTCTCAGAAAACTGTTGTCCTTCATCCCTGGCCTCCTCACTTACCTTTGTTTTATTTAGCAGAAAAAGTTCCTGCTCTTCTTGAGTAAGGAAAATGGCCTCATTGTCGTGAATACCCATGAGGTTGATATGAGTATCCTCCAATTCCTCAATTATTTCCCCCCCTTCGTCAGCATAGTTTTCTTACAAGGGAGGCCTAATTGGCTGATCAGTACCTCTCTGATCTCTTTGATCTCTTGGGTCTCTTGGATCTCTTTGATCTCTTTGCCTAATTTGAGGAGGGTTTCTTCTAAAATTGGGGTTTCGAATATGAGGGGCAGGCGGGTTGTCTCTCGGAGGATTTCTGTCTGAAATACTCGTTCTTTCTAACAATAATTCCAACGATCTGACCACAGAATCCAATTTGGAATCAGTTTTTGACGTGGAAGGTTCTTCTTTGATCGTGACTCTCCTTTCCGTTCTTTGACACGCCCTTTTTGCCAACAAATTAGCCTCCACACTAATAGCGCTTTTCTGCATGTCTTCAAGGGTGGTAGCATTTCTTTCTCTTAATTGGTAAGACATATCAGCATCGAATCCATCAGGGAATTTAATCAATGCCAAACCTTGGGGAGGTTTGATTTTAGTTGGAATTGCACTATACAAATTGTTAAAACCTGTGCAATAATCTTGGACAGTTTCACCTTGATTTCTTTTAATATTCTCGTATTCTGACAGTATCTGGAGAGGGTTTTTCTTTACCTCCCATCTGTCAAGAAAACTTCTTTGGAATGCGACAAGGTCGGGGATTGATGCAGCGGGTAAGGCTTTGAACCACTTCTTGACATCCCCTGTCAGACTCTGGGTGAAGAGTCTCATCTGAACGTTGACTTCGTCGACTTCTTGTAAATCCAAGTAGTCATTCATTTTATCCACATGTTGTTGTGCGTTTAAAGTTCGAGTTGCATCGAACTGTGGAAGTCTAGTCTGGTAGTCTTGGGGCATGGCATGTAGTGGTGCAGCCAACACCAAAGGAGCATATCGAGCTACCATGACGGGTGGAGGAGGTGGGACGATGACCTGGGTGGTTGGAGAGGAAGCGACGGAATATGGAGCCGACAAAGGACTAGGCGGTGTTGAGGTAGTGATTTGTAGTTTAGCCGTAGGAGACAAGACTTCCGGGGTTCAGGGTTGCAACACAATTGGGTCAAAGACAAGCTTAGACACAAAATTTTCAGACCGTGTTCTAACAAGGTTTTGTGGAGGGCGAAGATCTGATCAATGTTTTGAAAGATATATGGTTCTCCGAAAAAGGAAGGAGACTTATGAAGGGGAGTATAATTCCCGGAACTGGTAACTAAGGTCTTTCATCTCAGCAACTGTTCGGGATTATCTATCGCTGTGGAGGGTTCTGGGTCTAGGTGGGATCGAGTGTGAACTTTCTTGGGAGCCATAACTCTTTTTGGTTTATATATATATATATTTTATTTAATTTTATTGTGAAAGAAATCTAAGGGAGATTTCTACGTCAACGTTGTCTAGCTTCCAATTGTTCCTGAGTAACTATGTCACCTTCAATGGCTTCCCACGAGCATTCAAGCTCTTCCTGGTTATTGGCAGTTGGGAGGATTATGTCAAAAAGGTTTGACGCAATATGCGTTTGATTCGATGGTCCAGGCTCGATATTAGGTTGTACTGCTGCAGGGACAGTCACAGAGGAACAAAAGGTTCTAAGAGAGATACTGGAAGTAATATGTACAGAGTTAATCAACCTCTAAACATTACTTTCTTCTCAGGGTTAAATTTTCTTTTAGGGGAAAGAAGTTGTGAGATGTCAGTTTTAGTTCTTCCCCAGCGGAGTCGCCATTTATGTTAGCACTCGGTAAATTTCCTAGAGGTTGAAAAAGAAGAAATCTACTAAGGTAACCTTATCCAACCACTTTAAAGCTGGGATCTAGCCCTTCCAGCTTCAGAGAGGGATCTCTCTATAAGATTTAACTTTGTTTTTTAATTTCAGTTATTAGGCTAGGTATGAAGAATGCTGGTTTTATTGTAAAAGAGTCTTTTGATATTGGTTGAGACAGTCTATACCTCCATTGGGCTATGGGGTTTTTGTTTAGTCAAATCTGAGAAATAACCAAAAACGCCAAAGAATATTTTCACAGGGCGAGGTAATACATTCGCTAGATATTTTAGTAATTAAAATGATGGAAGGAAGAACAGATGAGAAAAATAACCTCAACTAACAAGCAGTTAAGAATTTCTTAATTGAAGATATTAGAAGATAAACATTTAAATCTTTAGAATCGGAAACAGGGTATCAGAGATAAATCCTGCAACATAACGCTATTCATAAAGATTAGATTCAGAAAACAAAATGAATACGGAGAAAGAAAAACATTTAACTTAGAAAATCACATCACCAGTGAACATGCGCAAGAATCCTGTAAAATGCCTCTTCTTTATTAATGGTAGATCTCTTCAAAAATGATACAGTTTGATAGCAACGGGGTGTGCGAATCAACAACCCTCAATACTTCGGAAACTGAAGTATTTATAATACAAAATACAAACGTTCCTGTCATAACCGATCAGGACGTGCTCATACTATTTTTAGACTAACTAACTTAACTAATCAAAACTGTTTTGATGACTCAATACAACTGTATGTTGAATTTCAGGGGTAGGCCGTTGGCGAGGTGCCTCCGCAACCTCTTCTGATAGGACAGGTGACTGGATGTAACAACTCATCTGCTAATCTAGTAGATCACACAGTTCTTCCCATCTGATATGACCTGGCACTGTGACTTTAAGCAATCTCCGATACACTTCATCCATGTCTGTGTACTTAGAAAATGCGGGTTTGATGATGAAAATGTGCTTAATATCATGCTGGATACTAATATCCAACTGCAAGGCATCCATGAATGCTTTTCTTGTGATGCTTCCCTATATACCTGCAAATTTAGAAATGTCCTTAGATACTTCATCCAACCTTTTCTTATAATCAGGGAGTGTCATTAATTTGTCATTAATGACCTTCATACCAGGCAGGCCCTTCCTTTGCAGAGCATCTATCTTGTGGAAAAACTTCTGCACTCCCTGATCCATGACTTGAATCTTTTCCTCAAGCTGAAGCATGAGACCTCTTTTGGTTAGAACTCTTTTCACTTCGAGAATAGTTTATGTCCTATCCTCAATCTTTAATTCCTCTAGTTCCTCCATGGTCTTTGAATTCAGGAACCTTATGATCTCATTCGCTTGGGCTGGCATGTCTCCCAGCTCCATTCTGATTTTCTCCACTGCCTGCTTGCTCCTCTCGAGCAACTCATTTTGTTCAAACATGATTTGAACCATTGGCCAGATTTCATTTATAGACTTGGAAATATCTGTCCACACAATCTCTTTCACCTCAGCCAATTTTTTTCCTGCCATTGTCTATTTTTGGAGCTGCTGTAACTCCTTCTTGATTTTCTCATTCACCTATTTCTCTTTGGATAGACTAGCCTGGAAAGAAGTATTTATCTCTTGAAGATTCTCCACTTCTTTCTTAAGCCTGCTAATTTCAAACTCTTGCAGGTTCATTCTCTCCATAGACTTGGCCAAGTCTGTTTCCCCCTCTGGTAGTGGCACTGATGCAGCAGATGGAACGGCCGTCACTATTGTTGTGCTCAATCCTGCAATTGAGATAGTACTCAATGGAATGCCTTCCATTGGCTTTGCCTTCTCTTTCTCCTTTAGCAGTCTCTCCATCTCTGCTTCCATCTCTTTTAACTGAGTGTTCTACTTCATGAGTAATTTCAGCATCTCATCCTTTTCACCTTCCTTTTCAGCTATCTCCTTTGCTTGTGGGTCTTCTGTTGGAGGGAGATTTAGTTGTTTTCTTAAAGACGCGATGTCAGATTTTTTCTTTTTTATCATCTCTTCAGCAACTTTGACATTTGTAGGGTCATAACCAATCTTGAGGACCAGCTCCTCCAACATCTTGATTTTTTTGTCCTTTGCGAAAGATGATATTTTCTCTAGCTTCAGTTGGGTCTGGGCATTGCTCAAAGCTACCCGAAATTTTGATGCAGAAGTTGTAGCGTGGGCCAAAGTGTGGAAAACCATCTCGCCAGTTTGCTTGTGCAGATCCATCTGATCTGCTGGATGCACGTCTTTATCTTGAAACTCAAATGTGGCCCTTTTATAATCGGATATAACCTTGGGATCCGGCACTTGTGCCTGGAGGTAAGCCATATGCATCCTACCTTTCTCTGTATCAAATGTTGAAAGAAGCCTGTGTTGAGCTGTGGATGACTGCTTCTGGAACTGGGCATACGTGTTGGTAGTAAGAGTCTAGTTTTTCTTCTTGATCAAATCATATTTTTAAAAAATGCCCAACTTGGGCCCAGTCTTTCTTGGTGGAGCATCTGTGGGAGAGTCTGGGGATTTTATAGCTGATGTTAATGCCTTGCGCTGACTCGAGCCGAAAGGTAGACTAGTGGGCTTGGCCCCTGGGGTGGCCACTATGGTGGTTGTGATCTCTTGCTCTACTGTCGTGCCTGTCATTGAAACTGTCCTTGGATTTTTGGCGTGCATATTAAACTCCTCCGATGACACCTCTGTTACAGGAGACGACGATTCTTGTCGGGGCCTCTTTTCCTTGGGATTCTGAGGTGTGGCAGTGGGTGGCACGCTTTTTGAGGGCACCTGCTTTTCCATCCCGACAGTTGGTTCCACGTCCACCAATGTATCAGGCTCCCATTCTGTCTAATTTGCAAATCTCTTGATTTCCGGCTTGGGCTCATGCGCATATGGGACGTTTTTATTTTTCTCTCTCATTTCAGAAATGATCCCACAGGGATCATAATGCCAGGTGAAACTTGTAAGGAATCTCATTTCCCTTAACATTATGTCTACTTCATCACCTGCGCCTCTACTATTGCAGATGAAAGAGCCAATCTGCCCTTTGATCCGCAATTGTTTCTTCTTCTTAAGGGAAACAAAGTGAATATCGTCAGAATTCATTATTTGTCTAATATATTCCAATGCGAAAATTCTTACCAGTATATATCTTGGCAGGTTGTACGGTGCCAGCTCGCACCCGTAAAATCGGATCTCAGAGTCATTCTGATACAAGTACCAGTCCCATGTCTTCGCATTGTTCGAGAGGTGTAGGATTCTCTGAACTTCATCATTTATTCGTGGCTCAGGCATGCCACTCAACATACTTACCACAGGGTGGTAAAACTAGTCAATGAACGCTGTGAAGTCATATTCGACAGAATTGCGTTTCAGAAGAGAAGTCCACGCTGTGACTAGTTGGGGCCTCCCGTCAGCGTCCATCTTCTGCGTGGAGAAATTGAACCCGTCAGCTTGGAAATAGACGAACATGTAAGCCAGAATGGATGAATACCTGAACATGCCCTCTGTGGTGAAATTCACAAAATGTTCATGGATGTTATTGTTGGCAATTTCAGTTAACAGAAAGCAAATCAGCGTATACTTGTCATTGATGGCAAGTACAGTTGTGGTTGCTGATGGAAAGTACAGTTGTCATTGCAGTGATGACAATAGCAATGAATAGCCGTGCAACAATAATCGGGAGGAGAAGAGTCAGTGACCGTAGGACCCCATTCAAATTTCCTGAAAGAACGAGGGCCGTCGGATCTATAGAAGTTGCGAGAGAGATAATCCATCTGAGAATCGGGGTTCGGGACTTTGAAATGTCCAGTTCACTCGACAACGAAAACCCCGAAATCACGATACGTGATTTTGCGATTTGATCGTAGCCGCTAAATCAAGTAGGGATCTGGACTGTTCATTCGCATGGACACGTGGCATCCAGGAGGCTTCATCGGAGATTCGGGGATCGGGATTTCATAATGCAAAGAACACAATGCAACGAAAACCCCGATTTTGCGATATGAGAAATCCCGACTGAATCTGAATCGTCAGATCAACATGTGATCTAGACCATTGATCCAACTCACGTTGGTAGACCACGTCACCCAGGGACACATGGCACAACCAGAGAATGACATGTGTCAGGCAGATCTAACACTTCAGGCTCATGCAATTCACGAATCAGAGTGACACGTGGTAAGATCTAACACGTGTCAAACCACGTGTGACGTCAGCAGAGGCATCAACGATCGAGACTTTGATATGTGAAGAACACACTACAACAAAAACTCCAAAATCGTGATATGCGATTTTGTGATGTAATCTGAGCCATCGAGCTAGAAGTGATATGGACCGTTGAATCTCTGCATGGAGTATCGGGGATCGGGAATCGACACTTTGCAATGTCAAAATCTCTTGACATCAAGAACTCTGAAATCACGAAATGCGATTTCGCGATTTAATCACAGTCGTTGAATCTAGAATGAATCTGAACCGTAGATCCTAGCCATGGTCAGAGTTCCGGGGATCCGGTTTTGGTATTGACAAGAACATTGAACATCAGACATCGCGAAATCGCGATACGCGATTTCCCGATAAGGCATATAGGTTGTGGGTCACCCAGGAGTCAATGTAGGACAGGTGTAAGGAGTACAGAGGAAGTCGGGAATCTACATATTGTAAGTCCAGGGGGCGTATGGACATTATCATTATAAACCCTGAAATCTCGACGAAAGGTCATGGGTAACGGTCACGTGGACCAGGGCTCAGCCAGGAGGGCTGAAGCGCATCGTGAATCCCATGGACATAAATATTATGTCATCATAAGTGCCGAAACTCCAATGGAGTGATAAGACCAAGGTCACACGGAGACAGGTCATATGGACCATGTTCTAGCCAGGAGGGCTAGCGCACATTTTCGAGAGGTATGGTGGTGGTCACATGATAGCTGGTCACATGGACCATTG
>ML777832.1:359619-372328 GCA_009831015.1 Picea engelmannii
CCCCCTTGGTTAAAATCAGAACACTAAGGGGGGTCTGGAATACTATGTCAGTCATTGATCCAAGCGGTGTGATCTGGACCATTGAAAAGTGGATGAAGTATAGGTCAGGAGCGGCCAATATCATGCATAGGAAAAACTTAGGATTAGCGCTTTCTCATGGGTTTTATCCAATTTTTTCATAGACACTACCAAGGGGACCTTATTCCAACTATCTTAAGGCAAGGAAAGACTTGATGAAGCATTTTCTTCGAGTGGGTTTTATTTGGGCAAGGCAAGCAAAGCAATTAATCTACATCCTGACCTAGTTTCGCAAGACAAATAACCCAGATTAAACTGTTGGGTTAAGGTATTATTTTTCCTAAGGGCTATCTGACCAGGATTAGACAGTCTGGTCAGACTTATTCACTAAGTCTATCCTAGGGGCTATCTGACCAGGATTAGATGGTCTGATTAGATGTATTCACTAGTTCTAACCTAGGGGCTATCTGACCAGGATTAGACGGTCTGATCAGATGTATTCACTAGCCTATCAACATTGAAAATTTAAAAGGACTTGATCATGCTTGAAAGGTATGACCAAGTCACTGTTATTGCATGGGGCTTTTGTTTCAATTCCTTTTGCCCTCTTTTCTTTTCTTTTTCCTTTCTTTTTTTTTTCTTTCTTTTTTACAAAATGGAAAATCAATTTCCAATCAGAACACTAGATACAGATAATATCCATAATATCCAAGTCACAAGTTGATTCCCATAATTTATGGTGTGATAACAGAGCTCTCTATAATCTGGACACATACGCCATGAGCTATCTTTCTTGAATACCATTACCACTGGTGCAGAGTAAGAACTTTGGCTAGGTCTAATAATGCCAGCCTCTAATATTTCTTCAACCATGCACTCAATTTCAATCTTCTGGGCATAAGGGTATCTGTATGGATTGATGTTAGGACGAACACTCCCAGGAATTAGGTGAATTTCATGATCATGATTTTGAGTGGGTGGAAGACCTTTGAGAATATCTTCAAATACTTTGGAATGCTTATCAATGATCCTTTGGAGATCTTGAGGAATAAATGGCTTAGATGTTTGAACATCTAGTGAGGATAGTTGTGAAATAACGCCTCGATGCCCCTTTTTCAATAATTTTGTCATGCCGTTAGAGCTTATCACATTATCGGGTTTCCCTGTGATACCTATTAACTCCATTTCTTTTCCTTCCAATGAAAATTTCGTGAAAAGTTCTTGAAAATTAAAAGCCATTGTTCCTAATGATTGTAACCATTGGATTCCTAGTACAACATCTACACCACCCATGGGTATAGCAATCATTGGACTAATCATTACATATTCCCCCATAGTAAGATTGATCTTATTGCATTTTCCTGAGCAATTAATAGTTCCTCCATCTGCAATCATTACTTGAAACTCTGGTGTTGGATATACAAAGAAATTGAGATCTTTGGCTAATTTATAGTGAATGAAATTATGAGTACTGCCAAAATCAATTAGAACTATTACGTTTTTCTTTTTGATGTATCCTTCGATCTTGAGGGTTTGAGGAGTGATAATTCCAGCCAATGCATTACAGGATATCGTGGGATTCAACTCTTCAGACAAAATTGCTTCTATGTTTTCATCTTGAGATGGTTCTTGTTCTTGTTCTTATTATTCTTCACAATCTATGTAGAATAATTTCTTCTCACCACACTTATGTCCATTATTGTACTTGTTGTCACAATTAAAGAATAAACCTTTTTCTTTACTTTCATCCAATTGTTGAGGTGTCAACCTTGTAGGTTGAGGTGATTTAGAAGAAGGAGCATTGTTCTCTCTATAGAAGTTAGGATTGGTCCTTCTAGTAGCCATAGCCATATTTTTACTTTCAACATTTCTTGCCACCTTAAATGAATTCTCCAATGATTTGGGTTCCCAAAGGGGAACCTCATGTTGAATGTTATCCTTTAAAGTTCCTATGAATACATCAATCAAGTGATCATCTAGAATATCAGCTACCTTTATATTCAATCTTTGGAAGTTCTCAATGTGCTCGGTAACTGAACCCTTTTGCTTGAGATTTATCAATTGGCTAAAGAAGGTATTGCTCCTTGTATCCTCATAGTGTGCTATCATTTCTTCCGTGAAAATTGTCCAAGTGATGAGTGATTTGCGAGAAAAAATCCATCGATAGCATACAAATTGATTAGGTTCTAAATATAAAGAAGCAATTTGTGTTGGAAGGTTTACAGTTGGAATTAAGCTTGTCATTGATGGCAAGAACAATGATAGCAAAGATCAGCATGATCAGCAGCACAGTGAGAATGGAAGAGTAAACTCCATTTTAGAATTTTGGATACCGGGAGCTGAAGTGTTGAAACACTTCACCATCAAAGTGACGAAATCGCGAAGTGACAAAATCGCAAGGTGGACGAAATCGCGAAGCAGAGAAATCACGAAGGTGGATGAAATCGAAAAGCAGTGAAGTGACAAAATCTCAAGAAGATATGGGTCGTAGGATCTGGGGTATCTACGAAGGCTCAATAGCCATTAGATATGGTGAATCTATAAGGCGGATAAGTCCAAGAGTCATCCAACTCCCCAAAACTGTGAAGGAATCCTGGTCGTCCATCAGGGACATTCATCGACCGTTGATCAAGAGGACGCGTGGCGGAAGATCATCATGTCACTGACTGGAAAGTCAAAGGAACGGGGTTCCCTAACTTCTCAAATTCGCGATATGCGAAATCACAAAATAATCTCAACCATTAGATCGAGGCCAAATATGGATCGTTGATCAGGCACAACAAAGGCTCGTGGAGTTGCGAAGTCCCAATAAAATATTGACCGTTGATCCAAGAGGGATGCGTGGCAAAAGATCAGAGCATGTCAAAGCCCCATCTCATAGTTTCTCGTATCGCGGCTTGGAGTGACGAGAACCTCCATCATAGGAATCGTGAGATGCGAACTCACGATAAGATCTGGACCGTCAGATCACCAAGGGTTCTAGACCGTTGATCTAAGCTCCATCTCGGAGCTTCTCTTATCGCGACTTGGAGTGACAAGAACCTCCATCAAAGGAACCGCTAGATGAGAATTCACGATAAGATCTGGGCCATCAATTCACCAAGAATGTGGACCGTTGATCTGAGCTCCATCTCAGAGTTTCGCCTATCGCAACTTGGAGTGACGAGAACCTCCATCTAAGGAATAGCGAGATGCAAGATCGCGATAAGATCTGGACCATTGGATCTATGGAGATTTCAACCATCGATCAGAATCGATGAAGTTTATAAACTCATGAAATATGAAGTGGCTTTTTGGCACATCCTGTGGTCACCGCTGGTGGTCACGAGAAGGGAAGGAGTAAGTTCAGATAAGCTCCATTTCAGGGTTTCAGGGATCGCGACTTGGAGAGTCGAGATGCCTCATCTCCAAATTCATGAAATGTGAAATCGTGAAATAAATTTATGCATAAGCGTGTGGTCTCAGTCGGTGGTCACGCCATCGAAGAGATGAAGAGAAGAGTATGAGCAAACAATCTTCCTTTTGGCGTTTTGAGGATCGCGACTTGGAAAGTCAAGAAACTTCACAACGGAATTAACGAAAAGGAGAAATGAAAAATCATGAAAAACATGTTATGAACAAGTTCTTGGTCATAGCCATGGTCGTATAAAGGAAGTAGCCAGTGCATAAAATCTCCATTTTGGAGTTTCGGAACTCGTGACATGGAGACTCAAGATGTCTCATCGCAGAATCTCCAAATTGTGAAAGTGCAAAATGGGTAAATAATGTAAGAACTCATCAGAGTTAATCCAATGATGGAGGTGAACATGAGCATGATCGAAGTGCTAATGTTGATCCTCACAGTGTAACTACTAGAAACCATTGATGGTTTCTACCAGAGGATGCGAAGAGACTTCTGTGTGATTTCCAGAGGAGATGAAGAGTTACATGGAATCTGCCAGTGGAATGAAGACGATTCGTGGAGGACATTGACAGCTGGATGAGGGTTGTAGCTCGTAACTGAAACAGAAAGGATGAGCTTGACTGTAATAGAGAATATGAAGAGTCTCAACTGCCAGAGAGAAAAAGGAATCTCGGCATAACACCTAGTGATGATAGACACAGGGGTTGAACTGCCAGAGAAGCTGAAGAGTTGCAATGATGATCACTCATAGCACTTGAGATGTGGAGGATATTGGCGCGATATGATCATGCAGAGGAATGGAAAATATTGCATGCACAATATTCACAGAAGCTATATATACATGGTACAGAGAAGAGATGTGGTTGTTGTTGGAGTTGTTGTGGTTGTTGTTGTTGAAGGTGATTCATGCATGAAGGAGGAGGGAAGCGCAGCAACTGAATTGAATAGAAGAGGAACTGTGTAGTGAATGGACATGGCGCATAGAGCATAAAAGGCAGAAGAACAGATAGCTCAAGTCAGGTGTGTAGGAAGGCAGTGAGGTAGACAGAGCAATGAAATGCAGTAGAACAGTGATGAGATTGGTAAGTTGTTATTGAACACTATATCACTGTAATAGGTTTCAGTATTTCATATTCATAATCTAGTGTGGTAGGGAGGTGCTAGGGAGGAATTTTGTCCTCAAAGGTTCAAGTGGGTGCTTGAACAAAGGGAGTTTTATCTTCCTTCTAGTTGGTGCTAGAGAAACCAGGGAGTTGGTGCTTCCTTCCAATTGGTGCTAGAGAAACCAGGGAGTTGGTGCTTCCTTCTAGTGGGTGCTAGAGAAAAACAGAGAGTTGGTGCTCTTAGAAAGTTGCAGCTTGCAAAACAAAGGTTGTAGCCTCACAATGAGTTGGTCCTCATATGTATGATAATGAAAAGAATGTAAATAATACTTATCATATAAAGAAGAAGAGGTTTTTACCCTGTATGGGTTTCCTTGGGAAATATTTGTCTCTGTGTTTCTCATATATGTGACTGATGTTAAATGTGTCATTGTTTATTTCCCTACATTATTTTTATCATCATTGAGTGCCTTATAAATATTTTAAAAGAAGCATAATTGTTTAATCTTGGTGACAACTTATTCACCCCCCCTCTTAGTTGTCCAACAATTTGTACCTTTTGTGTATGTGGCACATTATGGAGATCAAAGAATTGTTCCATCTGAAGTATCCATGTGATTGGGTCCTTGCCATCAAACTTCCTCATATCGATCTTAGGAACATGGTTGGTCTTCAAACCAAAGTTGGAGTTTCTCCATTCTTGATTCAACTTCCTTGTGTCCTCATCATAAATTTCATGGGATGCATTTTCACTTTCAGGTGTCTTCTTTGTTACAAAATTTTTCAATACTTCCATGATCTCCCCTTTTAAACCATCTATCTTAGTATCCAACTTAGATTCCATCGAATCCATCTTAGTATCCAACTTAGCTTCCATTGAATCCATCTTATTTTGTAGTTCATTTATGTCCCTACACATTTCTTCACCTTCATCAAGAGTCCAAGTAGGATTTTCTGGAGGCTTATTTTGTGTATAAGTTCCCTTTTTTGGTGGCATTTTGGCCAAGTATCACTTTTGAACCTTGATTTTGAGGTGGTTCTGCTAGACAATAGTTCTTCTGTTGTATCTCCCAAGTTTTAGCCCTTCCGGGTATGAAACTTTATCTTATGTATTTCTCTAATATTTCTTCTCTGCAATGCCACAAGTCTGATCAAAATTAGATGTGCCAAGTGGAATTGACAGTAACTTCCCCACAACTTGTCGATTTTTGGCCTTTCCAAGAGATCTCACATGTATAGTGTGCCCCACACAAAATAATTGATATCAAATTCTGAAACTTGCATCAGAAATACAACAGATTTTCCATGATCCAATGAAACCAATCCCACACAATTTGGATACTCTAGGAGGAAGTTATGATTGTTTTACCTGGAACACCTTCTTGAGACTAGTCAATAGGACTAGTCAGATACCCTATCTTACATAGGTTGTATATACAAATTTAAGATGACCCAGAAGCTAAAAATTTTACCACAGATACCTTACTAATTTCTATAAATATGCTCCAGATTTTAGGGTCTGAAACGTTACATAAAAGTTGTTATAGTGAAAATACCGCAATGACTCATTTCAGGATGATTCCAAAACCCTATCTTGTAGAGGCTGTATAAATGAAAGTATAAGGCCTCAGGAGATGAATTTTGAACCCAACGTACCTTGATCCATATAATAAATACCCTCCAATACATTCCTTCTGAAACATTGTAGAAAAAAATTTATAGCGAAAATTCCAAGGTGCCTCAGATGTAGCAGTGAAACCCCAAGACCTTGAGCTCTGATACCATATGTTAAGAACCAAATATCAATATAGCATAGAAAATCCTCAGAAAAAGTACTCAACGCCTTGAAAAAGAGATAATTTCAGATAATAAGCCTCTTCTAGGGGGCAACCTCCTTTTACCCCACTTAAATGTTCAAGTACAAAATGATTCAAAATGAAAATGTCTCCTTGGTATATATAGGAGACTAGGAGGTATAATTACAACTAATGGCCTAAATCCAACATAAATAAAATAACATTACTAATATAATATGCCCCAATTAAAGGGTAATGAGCCAATATTAGGGCTTAACATAGATCTTGGATAATCTCTTGATGGAGTAGTTCACCAAATCCCTCCTCCCAACCATTTCCAAGGATGTAGATGTTGTCGGGGAGGCTACCAAGGAGCAAGACATTATGCATTCCCAACACTTAAATTTGATATAATATCATTCGTGACTCTTTATGACATTATCCCACATGCTCCTAGGTCATTGAAATATCCTAAGAAACCAACTAACCCGAGACACCATACCGAAGGAATGGTTGGTTCTATTTCCCATGTCTCTATGAACTAGTTAGCTGACCATATGGGTCAAATGGATATTTCATCATACCCGTTAGCTACTAGTTCTAATAATCATAATACCATGGTCCCTCCTTAGACCTTTGAGGTGAATTTGGTGCAATCCATGCAATCGAAGAATCCTCAAAAACTTGGAGGAAAGAAGAAGTGAAATAAAAATAAGAATTCCAACTTTGAGTAAGGGACCACTCCAACCCGAAATAGTAAAGGGGGGAATGAAAGAGAAAAAGAAGAGTCGATTCCCCTGCACGATATGTGAGGAGTGTTGTACTGCCATCTCTAGCATATTATTTGAAGTTTATTTTCTAACTAAGATATCTCCAAAATTTGCATAAGCTAAAGTAATATCAATCAAAGTTAAATTGTGCATTTAATTGCCTCTACGAAGTGCATTTCTGAAGATATATTTCAATTTTCATACTTTTCCTTTTTATTGTTGTTACAGTCATCCTTGGCATCTTGTTAAGGTTTATTTGTTGGTTGATACATCTCTAGAACTTATATGTGACAAATTATTATCATCTTGAAGTTTTAGATATCTTGTTATCTTGTCCAAACAAGTTCATTTTCTAGAATACATTGTAGTTGTTATTACCATATTAAATGTTGTTATATGTTTGTTTCTTGCATACACTTGTTTATTAGAAATTTGCATTGCAATTATATTGTCTTGTTGAAGCATCCTTATCATTTCTTTCTTTCCTTAACATTTTTTTTTGTCTTGGTTAAGGGAAGGTACATTCCTTTTATTTCTTTGCTTCACCCTTCAAGACATAAAATGATTTGAGTGACCTAGAGAGAGGGGTGGTTTTCCTTACAATTTTCCCTTCACCAAGCCACTAGGTCTTGGGAATTCTCACTTGGAGTGGATTTATTCTTCTACTAAACAAAAAGGGGTATCCTATTGAGGTGACAGTGATAGGATTACCCTCATGTTACAACAATATTTTCCCTCTTGCCTTGGGTTTTGGGCAAGTATAGATTGTTTGATAATAGGGAGGACCATCATATTCATCAGTGTTCTAGGAAGGATGAGATCCATCACTATATGGAACAACAAAAGGCCTCCCAAAAGCATGATATTTTAACTCATCCTTTTCCCCCTCAACCTCAACATATGGTTGTAAAATATCCTCCCCCTCTGCAAGTGGACATGGAAGGTACTGCTCACTATGAGGGGTCTTCCTCAAATGATTTTGTCTTCATGTGTGACTAGAATATGAACTTGCATACCTAAGCCAAGAACTCTGAAAATTCCAAGCCTACTCATGTTGTTCATGAGCCAACATCTTCTTCCCATCCTGGTGTCCCTTTTCAGATAAAGAAGCCATCATTTGACACTTTTCTTTGACCCCTGAAGGGAGTTCTTTGACAAATGACACATAATACCAATTCATGGGCTTCCAACAATTACAATATTGTGGAAGACTTGGCTCAGGCACCCTGTTCCATCTCCACTCTCATAATTCTCGAAAGCTACCATGAACAATGGAAATACTTGTTGTCTACCATAAACGGGGCTGATCCCTCAGATTCGAGTTCGATGACCCTTGATTATGATTGGTTTCATCATAGTCTCTCCCATAAGGTCACCTTCCATATCAAAGTATGATTGATGGGGAAAAACATCTTCCAAATTGTGGTTTATGAAGGAGCCTTGATTTGCATCATGTCTATGTCCTATTGGAAGGCCTTGGGATCTCCTAAGCTCGACACATCTTCCACATTGTTGAAAGCATTCAATGGACATATGTTCCAACCCCATGGAATAATCACATCCTTACCCATCCAGTTAGGTAGTAATACTCTCTTTGTTGTTGTGGAGGTCATCCACACACCTCTTGAGTAGAATTTGTTACTCATGTGAACTTGGTTCTACAATATTACTTCATTTGTCTCATTAGTATTTAGTGTCTTATGCTTCCCTCATCAAGGGAAAATAGTGATGATCGATCAAATTGCATTTTGTACCCTAGATATTGGATCCAATGTGGGATCTAATGTATTGTTTGTTAGTGATACCGAACAATATTACATAAGTTTTGGTATAGTTATGTTCAACGATTCTTCACTCATGGGAACATTTCCTCTTCCCCAACCAAGTCCTACTACGAACATTTCTCCTATCAACATGATTTAATCACTTACCAGTGAACCCCTTGAGTATGTCGATCCTTGGGTGGTACCTTTCCCTGAGGATGTTGAATCATATGGAGCTTCCATGTCGCTCATCTTGGTCAATATGTTTTACCCATAAATCCCATAAACATCCAATGATATCGATAAACAACATCAATCCTCATATGTATTGTGAACACCCTACTTTTCCCATGTGGGTTGTTGACTCTCTGAGTTCACATGATTTCCTAGATACTAAGTTTCCTTTGGATAAGGCCATCCTAAAGGTAATGTCTTCCATAGTTGATCCCAAGGATGAGGTGATGCATCAATAATATTTTTCCGATTCGCATTAAGAGTTATCATTATGAGTCATGATCCAAGACTAGGGGAATTTGTCAGGGAATCCAGTGAAATCCCTAATCTTGACCCCTTTCTACCTTGTTTATCATTTTCAAAACTTGCTATAGAATTATCTGCTTCCCCTTCCTTCGAATATTTGTGTTTCTTACTTTATTTTTGTCTTTATGGACCCCATCAAGGAGCTTCCATAGCTCAAAAAACCACTCAAGATGAGTATCTTTGTATGCAAAAATTCATTCCTATGTGGCATGGCCCCGGCATGGTAATCCATATGATGCCAACATCGGCTCATGAGTTCATCAATTATGAAAAATATCCTTGGACTGAGCCTAACCATGGGCTCTACATAGTGTAAGTCATAAATATGTGTACTTCCTTGTCCATAGGTGTGCGGTGTGAGTGCTTTTTGTTTTTCATATATTGTATATAAACAAATACAAAAATATTTCATTTTTGAAATTTCACTATGCGTTTTGACCCTAGAATCTATTTTACATGTGTTGATAGGATAATAGGGACCTTTTTTAACAAATATGGAAACTTCCATCAAGATTGAGGTATGTGTTTCTTGAACTGACATATAGGGATAAGTTTTTTCCCGCGATACCATCTTGCATTATTAACCATCCATTTTCCAACACAATGCCTTAGGTTTGATCCTATCATGTTGAGACATTTGCCATTCCATTTGCATGTCGTAGCCTATTTGGTAGTTCCTACCCTTCATGGGATCCCTAGTTAGCATCCAAATTTCCATTTAGTTCCCATGTTGAAATTTATTGTAGGCCTAGGAGCCCTCCTTTAGCCCCACCATGACTTGACGTTGAGACTCATTTTCCTCTCTTCTTCTATATTATCACCATATATCAAGGGGGTTCCTAAATTTTGTATGTTGCTTAATGGTCTCCTATGCATTTGATGCTTTCTTCTTTTACCTCGCCATTATGTTGTTGTTTGCTTAAATATTTCTTACTACTATTTTAGTAGCCTTTGACCGTCACCCTCTTGCATTACTTGGCCTACATTTTGCATCCATCTACCCATGGAGAGAACAATTGTTAAGAGTGGATCTCACTTTATAGTACCATTTTCATTCATATTGACTAGGTTAGCTCCATATGCTTGGAACATAGGAGAATGTTTTCAAGCCACTCGTTCTCTCCATCTAAGTAAACTTTTATCTCTTTTCCAGACTTGTTAAAGGACACAAAAAAACACACATATTGAGTAAACGTTTACCTCTTTTTCAAAATATTAAAAGGAAAAACAAATATACTATCGAGTAAACTTTTAACTCTTTTTTAGGCTTGCTAAAAATGAATGAATAAGACACATTACCGAGCTTACTTGCATCCCTCTTTCGTGCTCGTTAAACCATGAAGGAGACAAACAAAAAAGAAGAGTGGGTTTGTTTTTACCATTTGTCTATTCTCGAAATGGTAGTGTTAGTCAAGTCACGCTTGAACATGGCACCTATCTAAGTCCTCATCATACAGTTGGGTTTTAGCTTTCCTTGGAGTCATCCCAATAATATGAATCAAAGATACTCCTCTAGTTGGTTACTATTTCAGTCATCATGGAGAGTGCTTCAATGCCTCCTGGGTTGTTGCACTATATTCATCTAGCTCTTGTGTATTGTTTCCAAGTCACCATTGTGTCGTGATATATGTTCAAGGGAAGTTTAAGACTGAGTTTACCATCTATTGTTTCGTTGAATTTTTGAGTCATCCATCCTCGTGACAATTGTACTTTTTGATACTCTCTCCTCAAATCATATATTGGTGTATGTTTCATGTCGATTTATGGGGAATACATTAAGGACCTCATTTGACGTATCTCTTCCTATCGACTTCAACACATTATCTAGGAGAGGGATCTAGAAACCAGCTAGTACCTTGGAGCTTACAGTTCTCAGTGGTAGGCCTCCTCATGATAGACAATGGGTTTTTATCATTGACTCTTGACCAATTTATTCTATGAGTGTTCAACATTAGATCCTCTATTCACACTCGCTAGATTATACTAGGTACCTTGGGGTCCATGTTCCTCATTAGTGTGTCCCCTTGCGTATGTTAACGATATACATAAATGACTAGTATTCAAATGATTTCTACCATGCTCGACATTAACTCATATATTCACATGATGTAGATTTGTACAATTAGGGTTTGGGAAAAATACCTTGGGATTGGGGCCACATCCTTCCTTTACAACTTCCCCTCCCAATTTGTGATGGATTATATCACTTATCTATGACTACTTTGAATACTTTGGGGGAAATTTCCTTAGTTCTTATTGTCTTCCTATTGTATATATGTTGTTTCATATATCCACATTCTATTTGTTGGAAGTTATGATTGTATTCATGACATAGATCCCCATTGTATTTTCTCATGGCTATGATATTATTCATGAAATGGATCCACCGCGTATTCTTTTGTGTCCATGGTCTTTCATTTCATGTCATGGATCCATAATGTATGTTTTGGCTGCCATGCTTAAATACTCTTTAGAGTCTGGGTATGTCTACCTAGGGGATGGTCTATATATGCATTCATCATTATAGCCTTAATTTCCACTCTATAGGACCAGAAGGGAATCCAACAAAAGATGAAAGAGAAATCACATCTCTAGATTAGGATTCATATTTTTTTAGGGTCTTTGAGGGACGTATGTGAGACAACATGCAACAATAGTCATTGGTCATCTATAGTGCAATAGCTAACAATCCCTGCAACCTTATAGATTCACAAAGTTACAAAGAGGTAATAAATGGATGAGTTGTATATTCATGGCATGAGCCTTGGAACTCACATCATTCGAGTACCCACTCGGTTCTAGAAGATACATAAGCTCTCTCAAGCCTCTTCCAGGGATCTATATAAAGAAGGAAAGTATTGAACATGAGAAAAAAAATCATTTGCAGATTTATGTTGTCCAATTATAAAGGATCTTCTCTTATTCATAGCAGCCATAATCAAATTTCTTAGTTTGATTAAGAATCTTAGGATGAGCAAGAAGAAAATGGGAATGCGTCTACATCCAAGTTATGCTTATTGATGTATTTCCTATATTTCATTAATAGATCATTGGTTTTCCCCTAAATATGTTTGTATCTGATATACACATGTTTAGATATCTTCTTGTAATCAATAAATCAACATGGATCTAAATTTAATTAGTGATTTCTAATACTAGGAGAAGAAAGAGATTGGTGTTTATTTGTTTCTTATGTGCAGGAAGTGGGTTGCAAGGATTGAAGTTGGAACTCAAGGTCTACAAAATTCAAGACATAAAAAGAGAGCCTACAACACTAATATATGTCATTCTCTCCCCTCTTGGTATAAAATAAATT
>ML777832.1:372482-413474 GCA_009831015.1 Picea engelmannii
TTTACTTTAAAAGAGCATTGATCAGTCATTCATTAACTTTAAACCAATAAATGTATGTAAACTCAAATCACAATACATAAAATTTAATTTGGAAACCTTGTGGGAGAAAAACACAAAATCGTATCTTTATAACTTCCTATAGGAACCAAACTACTATTACAAAGCTTCTGGAACCAACCTACTATTATGAAGCTTGTAGGCACCAAGCTACTAGAGACACCAATCTATTTAGCTGAGCACAAACTCGACAAGATATTGTATAGGAACCAACCTACTGGAGACACCAATCTCCTTATATGAGAACCAACTCACTAAGACCTATATAGGTACCAATATAAGATCTTCATACATAGATTATGTTTGAGTTCACCTCTATCAATACTATGTTTTGACAATAAAAAATACTTTAAAATTATGAACTTTTTTCCTTCATACCTCTCCTTTTGACACATTCTCCATCCATTTTAGCTCAATAAATATATTGTCAAGGAATAATTAGGTAAATATTAATTTTATTTTTAATTGTTTAAAATCAATATTTTATTTTATTTTTTAATTCGAATTTTACTATAAATTATAGGAAAACTTTAGATCTTGTAATTCACCATTCATCGAAATATGTGCAGGTTGAGATGGAAGAAATGAACACTTGGGTTTTGTTCTTTTTATTCATGCCATGGTATGTGTCCATTTAGATGCATGGAAATAAACCCAAAAACTCTCAGTAAAAATGTTTTTCAACTCCGGTATCTACAGGAAAATATTTAGCTGCAAAAACAAACAACAATATCCAAACATGCTCTTTGGGTTGGCGAGGATGAATTTGGAAATTTTGGGACATGGGTTTTGTGTAGAACATGCCCAACTAGGTGACATGAGGGAATATTTTCCATAGAATGCATTATTTGTGAGATATGGTTGTTTTCTAGAGATGAAATGCCTACATTTTTGTTGCGGACGATTTCTCCAATTGGATACCAAATCAAGGTAAAATCGATACTTTTAGGATTTTGACAATTATGCTATTACTCCCATTGAGTATTATTAGGATAGTTTTTAGATATTACATTGTATAAATAATGTAGACTTAAAATATTTTGGGGGATTCAAATTGTAGAAGAGAATGCTTTGAAAACTAAGCTTTGTAACCAGTTTGATTATTAATATAGAATCTTTGATCTCTTCCAGCTAGTGTTCTTTCTCTTATGTGCATGAACTAGGGTTGGAGGCCCCCCTTGTTTTGGTGTGTGTCACTGTGTATATTGTTGTGAATAGGTTTTAATTCCTACATCTTCTTTCTATAAGTAATTTTCTTTGTTGTCTTCTTTATATAACAACATTTTAACCTTAGATTCAAATTTTAGATTTAATTTTAGTTTCCACTTCAAAGTTGTAGCTGATTTAGAAATTATATAGTTAAAAAGTTATATTTCATTTCGATTTATTACATAGAATATTCTTTCAAACCTTTAACATCATGTTTACAAATTATTGTAGCAAAGAGCTCACAACCAGTGGCATATTTCACTTTGCAACTTGATTTTCTACCAATGGAACTATGCCAACCTAAGGCTTAAATAATTGTATTTAATTAAAATCTTTTTATTCATCAGGTATTTTAAAACATTCCTTCAAAACCTTTAACTTCACTAGTTTATAGAGTATTGTTGTAAAGAGCTCACAAACATTGTGGAATATTTCACTTTGTAGCCTAATTTTCTATCAGTGGAACTGTGACAACCTAAGGTTGAAGGAATTAGATTTAATCCAAGTATTTTTATTTTGCATGTGTGTTAGAACATTCTTTCAAAACCTTTAACTTCTATTTCACATAGTATTGTTGCAAAGAGCTCACAACCATTGTGTCATATTTCACTTTGCAACATGATTTTCTACTAGTGGAACTGTGAAAAACTAAGGTTGAGTGAAGTAGGTTTAAGTAAATTCATTTCATTATGCACGTGTATTAGAACATTCTTTCAAAACCTTTACTTCACTAGTTGAAAAATTACTGGTGCAAAACACTCACAACCATTGTGGCATATTTCACTTTGTAACCTGATTTTATACCAGTGGAACTATGACAACCTAAGGTTGAAAGAATTAGATTTTATTTGAATTTTTGAAGATCATTTTATATTGACATTTCTATATTTCAAAGAGTATTTAATGATGATATTCAATTTTGGATTTCCTTCTTAAGTTTTTAGAACACATTTCAAAGATAATTCCCTCACATACAATTATTATGCCTCGCAATTTTATCAACCATCGACTGACATAATAAGTGTCCCATGTATGCGAATAAATTAAGATGACATTTTTGGCACTATTGTTAGTGAAGCACTAAAGGAATTGGTTTTTTAAATATTTTATTTTTCACTAAAAATTTAAAAAAATAATAATTGTTTTTTTGTTTATCAACACATTTAAGACTATGAGGAGAGAAAAAGGTAAGATGGAAGGTAAGAACCTGCACAACCACTTTTGTTAGTATTCTTGAGACCTTGTCATGTTGGACCAATTTTTTGTGTTTATCTAAGTGTGTTTTTATTTATGGAAATACTAACTCATGTTAAAAGATAACTTGGTGACATCAGGGTATTAATCGCATGAGGAGTTCAAGTACATGAAGTATATTTTCATTTCATTTTATTTCATTTATTCAATAGGTTAAGATTCAATTATTTTTAAGTGCTAAAGAAAAAAAACCATACACTAATCCATTTGTGAGTAGAAGCTATAGACTAATAGGAAGAACTCAAATATGCTCAAGAATTTTTTGAGTAAATAAATATCTCAAATCTTGATAGCAATTGGGAACGTATCTACATCGTAAGAGGAAAAAATCTTGACAACAATTGGGAACATATATATATCTCAGAAGGAAAAATTCCTGTCAGCAATCATAAATATATCTACATCTCAAGAAGCAATAGAAGAGAAACGTATCCATGAGAAACTTCCACAGGAGAAATATCCAAAAGGTTTTTGTAATCCTTGTAAGAACCTAGAGGAGAACAAAGATCCATGGGAAATATTTTATGGAGAGCAAACACTGGAACCAAAGATCGAAGAATTTATTACATGCTTATCATCATATCCTTTGTGTATTAAGGAGTATAATTGGAATATTTCATAAGAACTTTGTTTGATGACAAAGAGAGACATGTAATCCATTTCCAAAACACAACAAAGAAAAAGGAAGAATTACTACAATGCAACATGGTTCCATAAAATCAACAGTCACCAGTGTTCCTCCATTATTCAACATTTCTTGTCACCATATCAATCAGAGCAACTGGTTTCAGATATCCTCTCATATATAAAGGTATATTTTTCAAATTTGGATATGATTCTAATTGAGATCCGGTTACACACATGGATCCATTGACAATATTCCTACACTTGAAAGATTTTTTTCTTCTTTCAATAGCGTAGAATATCATATAAAAATAAAATGAATAAAATAGTAAAGAAAACAATAAGTCTAGTTGTGAAAACCAAGTTACTTGAGCAACTGAACATGATTTTTTCCTGAAAAAATAGGAAACTAGTGGGAAGAATTTTCAATAAAGTTCTGCATGTTGGCTCAATATTGTATTATGGTTCCTAAAAATCATTTGTGTTTTTTCTCGTGATGGGTGATGTGGATTCCTTAAGACCCACCTTCCGAGAGATCTCATCCCATTGACTCCAACACATCATCTGGGATTGAGATTAGAGATATTTATAAGTACCTTCAGACTTGTATTTATCAATGGAAATCCCCCTTGCTATCAACAATGATAATTCAAGAAGGTATCTTGATTTAAAGATATAACAAGTTACTTGACTCCAACACATCCATTCCTTCCTGTCTGGATGTACTTAGGTACCTTGACACTCATTTTCCTCACTCGTGAGTTGTTTTGCATTGGTTAATGATTTACAGTATTGGTCGGTAATCCAATGAATTCTTTCTATGTTCAACTTCAAGTAAATCCATTCACATAGATTGAATTATACCAATAGAAATTATATGTGAATACTATATGGTTTATATTTTCAAAAACAACTTGTAGTAACCATTTTCTTGTTCTAAAGTTTTCGGTAAAAAAAGTTTAGAAGTATGTCTATACATTGTTCCAATAAAATATTGACATTCAAAAACAACATGGTTTATGAAGTATAGTTTAGTTAGTTCAGTTTGAGTGGTAGCCATCACATTTCCTTTCCATTCTATTTCCTTTTCCAATAACCAACAGATTGAGATCAACACTCATAGTCATCATCAATGTTGGTTATTTTCATAATTTCAAAGTGTTCTCTTGGTTCGAGTGCACATTATTTTCATATCATATCCTCTCTTAATGGTTCCTACATCTTTAGAATATAGTACCAATTCAATCTCCATCCAAATAAATGAAGAAGTTGCTCAGCAGAGAAGATCTTGAATGAAGACTACATCAAATCAATATCACACCAAGAACTTGTGAAGACATCTAAGATAAATACATGAAAGTTGGGGATATCAAAGTTGCAAGCATTCAAAATCCAAGGAATGGTATAATCCAGATTTGATGTTTTAGTATGTTGATTTAAAATTATAACTAAAATTAAATTTACCTATTTCTTCCATGTCCTAACTTATTTATCCTACCATACCCTTATTTCTATCTTACCTATGCTATCATCCCTATCCTACCATACCACTACATATCATTTACATTCTATCTTACCTATTCTATACATAAAACTAACCATTTCTACAACATTTTCCTCCCTTATCATATTCATTTTCCTATCCTTTCAATACCATCCAAATATCCTCTCACTATCTACGCAAAATATACCAAATATTTCTCCTTCTACCACCCCATATTTTCTTCACATTTCCACCATATATAACCATTCATATTTCCCCATATTACCCAACACAGAGGCTTCTTATGAGACATAGTAGCTATTTTCCTCTGTTGATTTTCAAATTGGAAGTTTTGGGAATCAAAATTAGATATCTCTCCAGCATATAAAAATCAAGAAATAACAAGTATGGGCACTTCAATTGCTAAAAGAAAAAATATCTAGGGTTTTCACTATTAGAAAGAAATTTCTTCCTATGTTGATAAGTAAAAAGAATTGTGGAAAACAATATCGGTAACTCCTATGACATATTCAAGACCAAGTTAACACCAAGTGATAAGTTTTTTTTGTCAACACAAATAGTCTTCCTATAACATGTAAGTAAAATTTCGGTGAAGAAAAAAAAACAATCATTTCTCCAGCGTAGGAACAAATATAAAGTTTTGGGGTTTCAATTCTTGAAGACAACATTTGGGATAATCCCAAATTCGAATTAGAAAATAGAGCCCAAATTAAAATTAGAGTTGTGAGGAATGAAACACTTGAGAGAAGCCCACCAGATTGGGAAAAACATATTCTAGAATGGTCAATTAGTAAATCAATTTACAAGGGGAATGCCCCAGCTCCAACAAAGAAATTTCTTCTATCCATCTTGGAAATATTATCTAGTGAAGAACCAAAACAAAGGCCTCACAAAGTGAAAAAGTGAGGAGCATAGCTCCAAAACCTAAGATTGTTATGAAACAATGTCGAGTTGTTCTATGGCATGTTTTTGTTGCAAGATTAATAAGGTATTCTGCAATTTGTTGGGAGTAGCACTTAAAATCCAAATGATAATATTGAGGAAGGAATACTTGGCTCTCCTGCTATGGTTTATCATCCTTTGAATTTTCAAAATACTAATTTGAGATTAATTGTTGGAGATTATGGGGAGTCATATGAATTTTTTTTTACGTATGACATGTTTGGAATAACATATTTACAACCTATGGTGATCATGCTAATCTAATGCAACTTTCAAAATCACTTCCAAATAACTTTGAATCTCTTTATAAAAAATATGTGCTTAGTTCACTTTAGAATAAAGCGACAGAAAATGATCTTACAACTTTGGAGTCTTGGGAACATCCTATTGCAAATGTCTCTACCAATTTTGATGGAGAAATTCCCAAAGCTCCTTGGGAAGAGGGTGTCTGCAAAGTATGTGAAATTGACAAAGATGATGATAGTGTCCTATTGTGTGATACTTGTGATTATAAATACCATATGTATTTTTTAAATCCTCCGTTGAAAAAAATTCCAGAAGATAATCGGCGTTGTCCCTCCTTCTTAGCAGGTCAAGATGAGTTCCAGGAAGGTTTTGCACCTTTTTTTAAGATACTAAATAAATTTGTCTATAAAAATAAATACCAAGGAGCTAAAGTGCATACATTGTCCAAATTTCTACAGAAACTAGTGACATCAATGACAGAAAGGGAGTACTGGCAGCTTATTGATGGAGAGCTTGTTTTACTATTGTAATTTGTATGTAAGGAAGCCATAAAATTGAAAACAATTAATGAACATCTTGATCAGTTTACATAGGTTCATTAGACATACAATAAAAATTACGCTCTCTTACTACATAATGGAGAAATCTAAAAGCTAAAGAAGAACTTATGGGATTCCATGATACAAATCAAAGTTTGAGAAGAGATTGTACAACTGATCAAAATGTTATGGAAATTAGACACATGGATACTTCTGTCACTATGGACAAAGGGAAAAAATATTAAGTTGTCTATCAAAACAAACAAAATATCTTAAAATTTGTCTAAAAGATTGTTTGTCAAAAAGACGTGATTGACGTGAATTTGTGAAGTCTGCAAAATCAATATTTGATATGGTTTAAGACACAATAATTTTACAAAAAATGATCAAGACTGATTACTTGAGAAATCTATGGTGGTATTGGTCCTCATACTCAACAATAATTAAGGTATCGAAAATATCTTCTCTTGCATTAAGGATCTCTGCCCTTGATACATATATTATGTATAGGAAGTCATCGATTACTTCCAATTTGAAATTGAGAACAAGGCATACAGAGAAGAGGATAAAAACTAAATTTTGTCAAAGTTTGATTTGGATGAGGTCATGCAAAAGAATTATCTTGGGGGAAAATGCCAGTGCTATGGTTTAGAAATTAAAAATCCTTTAAACTTATGAACGTTTTTTCTTAATACCTCTCCTTTTGACACATTATCCATCCACTTCTTTCAATAAATATATTTTCAAGGAATGATTCGGTAAATATTTATTTTATTTTTAATTGTTTAAAATCAACATAGTTTTAATTCGAATTTTACTAGAAATTAAAGGAAAAATTTAGATCTTGTAATCCGTCATTCATTGAGATATGTGTAGGTAGAGTTGGAATAAATGTACACTTGGGTTTTTTTCCTTTCCTTCATTCCATGGCACATGTCCTCTTGGATGTGTGAAAATTGGCATAGAAACCCTCAGTAAACACCTTGGTCAACTCGGGTATCTACAACAAAATATTTATCATAAAAAATGGGTAACAATCTTTAGACACAATTTTTGTATTGGTGAGGAAGAATTTGGAAATTGCAGGACATGGGGTTTTTTTATAGCAATAAAATGCTCTACCTATTCATACATGGCATTGGCCTTCCTACTTGCATAATTTTCCAAATCATTGTTCAGGAACTCTCTTTAAAAAACCATTTTTTGGAGCACATGTGTGTCATGTTGTACTACTTCCCACGTACATATGCTTGTTGCACACTAAACAACCCTCTTATACCTCCAAAATTTGAAAAAAATAAAACTTTGCAAGGAATTCGGTGGAATTAACAGGCTATAGTTGGTTTCCCAACCAATTAACCTATTGTAGACCATCCCCAAACTGAATAACTATCCTTTTTTCATATAAAAGGAGGTCTTGGGGTCTCATTCCACAACCAAAGATTAGAATGGTGAAAGTTTTCCCAAATCCCTTTCCTTCATTGCCCAAGTATTTTTAGCCTTTTTTGAGTTATTGCCTCATCATTCCCTCTCTATCCCTTTTCTCCCATACAATCCCTTCCCTTCCCTTGACGTGATCATTTGATTGTGAGAGAAGGCATTTGGAAGGTGCACTTGGAGCATTGTTAAGATGAGCTTGGACCAGGTTCGTGGAGTGTTGGCCTGCAAAGGTTGTAATTTCCAATCTTTGAATATTTAATAAAAGAATCATTTTCCCTATCCCAAATGATATATTTATGTCTTTTATTTGTTTTATGCATAATGAGTTATATCTAACCCTAATTGATGAATAGAGATAGAATATTCATATCATTTTTTGCCTAAGAATTGATGCAGGTTATCTTTGGGAGGAGACCAACATTCAAGGAAGAAACAAAGCTCTAGGAGGTCAACATCAAACGTTTGGACCAAAGGTATTGCTTCTGACTTACTCTTCTATAACTTTCTATTCATCTGCGTGGAATGTTTTGGGTAGTGTAGGAATTAAATTGTCTTTTAATCAAGTTCATTGCTCTGTCTATACTTAGAACCATGGTATATCTATAGGGGGATTTTCCCGCTAGCACTGGGAAATGTCACTTAAAACTAAATACAAAACAAAACTTCTCACCTCGTTCTGATAATCAAACTACCATACCGAGGAATAGACTTGTTGGGCTATGGTAGAAAAGATCTTTTGAGGAACATCATACATATAAACTTAAATATCTAATATTCATTCTAATAATACACAAATTAAATGAGGAAATCAAAGTAAAACATATGTGCAACAAAACATCTTATTCTTATAAATATAAAGACATGTACATGATAAATAACATATAATTTAACATAGAAATGGTATTTATCTTTTTATGAGAAGACCACCAACTACGTGCAGACCTTCCACAAAACTCCCACCCTTAGACCATGTTGCTCCAAGCTATCAGCAGTGGGTTACCCCGAATATGGGACTAAACTCCACCCAAAGTAAAGGCAATCCTAGGCTAGGATGAGACTACAAAAAGTTGCACAATGCAACATGAAGGATTCCCTCCAAGGAGCCTACTTACGCCCACCACTCACAGAATCTCATTCCCCATATGGATGTCCCACCCCGGGATATACACCTTCACTATTCCAAAGTCCATCAACTTCTCCACTTCCCTTCTAGGGCTTCAGAAATAGGCCGGATTAGGAATTATCAGAGCTCGGTAGTTCTTGTTGGACTACCTCCAGGAGAAATCACTTCCCCACAATATCTCTGACCTAGAGAGAGTTGTTGACATGCCTGACAACCTGCTTCTTCAATCCATGAGCCTGACAATCCGCCTCTTCAAAACAAAGTCCTGACAACCTACTTCTTTTGTCCAACTCCTAATTCAAACGAGTAACCAAAGTAGCGAAATAGGGTATGGGTTCTAGTAATGATAGCAAGCCACACTAGTCCAACGAAAAATGTGGGTAGCAACATCGAAATGGCTAGGGAGCGATATGGTTAAGGCCAAACGGGTCAGCTTCATGGGTTTTCAAGTTTCATAGATTACATATTTCAACGATGGACATCATGGCTCGGCTTATGAGTGCGTGTGTGCATGGGAAGGATGGAAAGAATGGTGAGAGAACCCCCACAATGATGTATTTTCCCCATACAACTGTATGTGCACATGTTTCCACATGGATCTCTTGGGAGCTCGTTCCTCTCCACTTGGAGTTCGTTCCTCTCCCCAAAGTAACTTAGGATAACATGGGTTATTTCCTAAAACTTAGTGTTTTAGGAAATTACATTATAATATTCCCCTGGCAATAAGCCCTCTAGATTATCCCTTTTTCCTAGACTCTCAGCCCCATCCCTTTCCCTACCCACTGGAGATTAATCCCCCATATCTCTTTCTTCATGGTTGGTCTACATGCAGTGATGTAATTATAATTATATTAATGATGTGAGTATTTACATATACAAAACCAGCCTCCCTGGCCTTCTGCATCTAGGCTCTTCGGCCTAATAAACATATAAGCCTCCCAGCTTATAAACACTTGGATCACCATCCTATAAACATCATTACAATTCAGAAGGGGCTCGGCCTTGGGGTATTACAATCCCCTCCCCTTATTTTTTCATTGTCCTTAGTGAAAATCATTTACATAACATTGGGAAGATTTTCAAAATCTTCAAAAATATGTGGGTATTCAGCCCACATATCATCGTCATGCTCCCAAGTTGAGTCCTCAAGACCATACCAAGTCCATTGGACCTTTACAAGCCCTATGGATCGATTCCATAGCTGTTTGATTTTCCGGTCTAGAATGTGTACCGAATGCACTTGAAAAGAGCTTCCTTGCTCCACCTGAATCACATTCCAATCAATAACATGATTAGCATCAGATATATATTTCTTGAGCAATGATACATGTAATACATTATGAATAATCCTATATGTAAGTAATGTAAGCATGTAATCTACTGTTCCAATCCTCTCTAGGATTTCAAACGGCCCACAATATATAACTGCCAACTTGGAAGGATTTCCCAACTTTAAGGAACTTCAATTGGCCTTCACCTTCAAGAAAACATGATCACCCACTTTAAACTCCCTCTGAGTTTTTCCCTTGTCAGCATAGCTTTTTTGCCTATCTTGGGAAGCCTTTAAATTCTATTTTATCTTCAACATTTTCTCTTCTATCTTGGGAAACTCTAGCCCAATCACTTCTCTATCAGTTGGGTTGTCCCATCTTACAGGTGTCATGCACTTTCTGTCATGAAGTGCCTCAAATAGGCTCATCTTCAGTGATTCTTGGTACCCATTGTTGTAGGAAAATTCTACCAAGTGTAGATAATCTTCCCATTTATATGGTTTGTCCATCATTTACATTATTATCATATCCTTTGTCACTTGGTTCACCCTTTCTTTTTTCCCATCAGACTCGGGATGATAAGTGACGTTGAAGTTTAGACTTGTTTTGAACCCTTTGACTAATCCCTTCCATAACTTTGAGGTAAACTTTGGGTCTCTGTCAAACACAATTGTCTTGGGTATGCCATGCAATCATGCTACTTCCCTCATATAGATATCATAAACATTGGTTTCCTTGTGAGTGACCTTCATACGAATGAAATGGGCATCTTTAGTAAGCTTGTCCACCACCACCATGATAAGATCATGTTGTTTTCTTGCTCTGGGAAATTTGGTGATGAAATCCATTTTCACTACTTCCCACTTCCACTCAGGAATGGGAAATGGTTGTCGCAACCTAACATGGTGTATATGCTCAGTCTTGAACTTTTGACACTCCAAACATTTAGCAATGTACTCAACAATCTCCTTCTTTATGCCTGGCCAATAATATTGGCTCTTGACTGCTGCAACTATTTTTTGATATCCTGGGTGTCCAACATAAGTTACATTATGCATATCTTTCAAGATTGTACTCCTCAATTCATGAGAATTGGGTACATAAATTCTATTCCTGCATAAAATAATTTCATCAGTTCCCAATTGATAATCTTCAACCTTCTGTTGCATTTTACCTTGCTGTAATTTTGTTACTAACTCCATGTACTGCAAATTATCTTTTGCATCCTTAGAAATTATGCCTTTAGGATCAATTTGATGCATTCTAATGGTTGTATCATGTAGTTCATGCACTCTCCTGTTGAGTGCATCAACCACTTTGTTCTCTTTTACTTTGATTTGATTGATATCAAAGTCATACTCATAGAGGAATTCCAACCATCTGCTATGCCTAGCATTCAAATTTGGATGATCAAACAAATATTTCAAACCATTATGGTATGTCCTCAGCTCAAACCTATTTCCCATGAGGTATTGACTCCACTTCTTCAAGTCATTCACTATGGATACCAACTCCAAATTGTGCGTGGCATAAAACCTTTCATGCTCTTTCAATTTTATGGATTCAAAACATATCACAAACCGATTCTTACTAAGGACACCACCAAGTCCTTCTTTGCATGCATCTATGCAAACCACAAGATCTTCATTTGGATATGCAATCCTCAGAATTGGAGCATTGGTTAACAACTGCTTCAATTGATGAAATCTCTTTTCACATCTTGTTTTCCATTGGAACTTCACCCCCTTCCTTTGCAAGGAAGTGATTGGATGAGATATCCTCGAAAGCCCTGTAATGAATCTTCTGTAGTAGCCAGCTAGACACATGAAGGATCTTACTTCTATCACATTCTTAGGTGTTTTCCACCCTTTAATAGCTTCAATATTTTTGGGGTCCACTGCTATCCCTTATTCAGATATGATATGCCCCAAATAGTGAATTTGGTTATGATAAAATGAGCACTTGCTCAATTTGGCATACAACTGGTGCTCTATTAACACTTGTAACACCATCCCCAAGTGATGCTCATGTTCTTATTATGAATTGGAATATACAAGGATGTCATCCAAAAAGAAAATGACAAACTTGTCTAAATATTCCCGGAAAACACCATTCATTAAGAACATGAAAACAGTTGGTGCATTTGATAACCCAAATGGCACTACTATGAATTCATAATGACCATACCTTATCCTGAAGGAATTTTTACTGATGTCTTCATCTCTAATTATTACCTCATGATAACCAGATATGAGATCAATCTTTGAAAATATCCTTGCATCCTTTAACTGATCAAAGAGATCATTAATCCTTGGCAAAGGATACTTGTTCTTTATAGTCACTTTGTTTAATTATCTAAAGTCAATACACAACCTCAATGTCCCATATTTATTCTTCAAAAATAAGGCTGGGGCACCCAAGGTGACACACTTTGGCATATATACCCCTTCTTCAAAAGCTCGTCAAGATGCATTTTCAACTACTTCAACTATGGTGTACTCATCTGGTAGGGAGTCTTTGGTGCTGGAGTTTATCCATGCATCAAATTTATAGAGAAATCAATCTCTCTCTTTAGGGGTACTCCTAGTATCTCCTTAAACACATCCTCAAAATATTTTAGGACTAAGTGATCCTCCAGATTTGGCACCTTATCCTTAGGTGCTTCCTCCATGTGAGAAGAAAATATTTGACAGTCCTTCCTATAACACTTCTTCAACTGGATTGTTGAGATCTCTCAGACAATAACTACCCTAGGAATTCCTCGGACTGTTCTTGGGTTCCCTTCCCCATTCAAGCAACTAAATGCCTTGTTATGACAGTCTAATATAGCATGGTGTTGGTCCAACCAATCCATACAAATTAGAAATTCATATGAATCCAATGGCAGGGTGTTCAAATCTTCCTTGGTACTTAGCCCATTCATGTCCACTGGACATGATTCAACCAACTCAACAACTTTTCTCTTGGCTCCTATAGCTAGTTTTACAAGCCAAGATTTTCCATGCTTGCTTCTTGGAAAATGCAATCTTTCCACTACCTTAGGATCTATATCTATCTATCTATCTATGTGTGTGTGTGTGTGTGTGTGACTACCTCCTAAATCTATTAAAATAGTAAAGGCATGGATGATTTAGGGGCTAAACTTCGCTCATGGGCTAATTTTCCATGTTTTTTCCAAAAACAATATTCGTTATTCTAAAAACGATTCGCCCACATTCTATAGGATAAAATTATTTTACCTTAAAAATCGCCAAAAATTTATACAAACTATATAAAATCCTTAGAAATTTGAATGTTTTTACAAAAATATCACCAAACATTTATAGTTGGCATATGAAGGATTAGTAAAATTCGCCAAGGTTTCTACATTTAAAAATAAATTTCCATCCTTAAAACCATTCTTGATTAAAGGCATGGTTATTGATCATACCTTCTACTTCAATCATGTGTGATTGAAGCTCATATTGCTTGTTGTCCATGGCTACATAGATCCTTGGTACACTTTTGCCCATGCCCTCCACTGTTTATGTGTGTTGTACACTGTGGACAACTCTCACTTTGTCACTTTTGTGAGGACAATATATATACTTATGGTCTCCTTTACAAACCCAACATTGAATGGGTGTTTTCCTTGGCCTTTTCCCACCTACCTTAGCCAGTTTGTGCTCTCTAAAAGATGGTTGTACTTGAGGACTATTTCTGAAAAATGGTGGCTTATTCCCCTTCTGCCTTTGTTACCTCTTAAACTTTTTATTTTCTTCCCAATATATTTGGAATGTATGTTTTCCTTTATGTTGATCATATAATCAATTGGCTCTCCTTATGGTTTCCTACAAAGTATTGGGGTCATCATATTGAATTTTTTCATTGATGAAAGATGGAAGCCCACTCCGATATATTTGGATCTTAATTGTATCATCCTTGATGAAGGAGACATACTTCAATAGTTATAAAAATATCCTTCCATACTCATATGGTTATGCTTCCCAGTTTGTGTTCAAAGAACTCTTTCATCTTTTTGTCATAATACCTCTTTGTCAAGTATTTCTTTTCAAAATGCTTCTTGAATTCCTTCCACGTAACATTCTTCTCTCTGATGTGCTACACTTGCACTAGCTTATCCCACCACATGGATGCCTTTCCTTTCAGCTGATAAATATCAATTCTTCCTTCTGCATTAGAAGAATAGTTATGTGATTGGATGTACTTCCTCATTCCTAGCATTTAGGTCTCAACATCTTCATCCTTCTTGTGTTCACCATCAAAAGTAGGAGGTTTTATCTTGTTCGTTTCTCCTTTCAATTCATCCACCCTAGAACTCCTATGCTTCCTGAAAGGGAATGGAATTGAGTTAATGTGTGCTTTCTTGTTGGAATTCCTTTGGGAGTGATGGTGATGTCTATTATCACTCCTTGATCTTCCTTTTTCCTCAGGGGTCTTGTGGCTTCCTAACTTTCTAGAGCCACTCTCCTTATCCAAATTATTTTCAATTATGTCTAGGATTTTCATTAACCTCATATTGAAGTCTTCTTATTGTTCCATGTCCTTCATAATCCTTTCATTATCAGCCTTGTGGCTCTGGACATCTGTCTGCAATTTTCTGAGGGTCTCAACCATATTTATGTCTTCTTCCTTTCCTCCTCCATGTCCATTGGAGTTGGTTCCTTCCATACCCAATTGGACATTCATCCCTCTGATTTCATCTTCTTGGTTGTAGACTATATGTGTATCATCCATCTCTTTGCACTTTCTGATAACTCTGCTCCATTCTAGAAGCTGTTAATTCTGCAAAAATGTGCAGCCAAAAGAACTTTATTAGGCTAAATGTTCTCACTAATTTTATGAAAACATGAACCATTCTAATTCATTAATATATCAAACTTATTTTCTATTGATTTCCTAAGAAATTGAATGTTTGGATCCAATTTCCGGGTGAACAATTATCTTCTACTATTCAAGACCTTTCCAATGCCTGCTTCCATGCTCAATTCTAAGTTTTGAGTAGGAAGTTATGGATGTTTGAACATTTTTTCTTTTCAGTGATGCAATCCCTATACATGGAGTCTTCCATATCAGAGTTAAATTGGATCATGGATCCATGTTGGATCCTCTCTTCAGTTTTACAGACCTTATTTACTTCATTAGGTGTAGGTTTGTACAAATTAAAATTCCACGGGCTCCTTTTCTAAGTCCTTCTCTACTTTCAAAAAAATAATTTGGGCACTTGCCCCCCAATCTCATGTGACCACAAGCTATGACCCAGTGCTAATAGATAGACACTTATCCTGCACTTTGAAGCTCTGAAACTTCGAGGCTTTGGAGGATCTTCCTTCATTAAAATTGACTTCCTCCAAACACCAATTCTACGACTACTCGGAGGGTGTATTGATCGATGGTCCTCATTATTTGTTTAGATATATGATGGATAGGTACTCCAAGACTCTGGGATTTAGTGGGTTCCAAATAAATTCTCTACTAATCTCCCAAAGTTTCAACTCACTAGAGATTCTCTCTCTTGCTTCCACGTTTCATCTCTCGATCAATGGTTGAGATTAACTCTGGCCTTCAAGAGTTCTCAACTCAAACCAACCTACAACTCAATTCCTCTAGAGTACAAAGTCTCCAGAACTTGGGATCTAGCACCATGTGTCCTTTGTGATGAATGATCGAGATGGAATCCAACCTTAGAGACTCTAGAATTCCTCGACCTCAATCGTTTATCCCTTGAATCCTCTAGAGTGGCAAGTCTCCAAACTATGGGATCTACTACCACACATCCTCTCTCGATCAACGATGAGGATTTACTCTTCTCTTCGAATATTCAGGGGTTTCACCTTCCTCACACCTCACTCCTTCTGAATGTCGAGTTGGTGAACTCTTGGGGTCCACTTAATACTACACACCTGGGGTGCTACGTGTCAGAAACATGGGGTGACAGGTGGCCTCACCGTCAAGTCACACATGTTAGGTGACAATTCACACGTAAGGCCTATCAAATGTACAAAAACAAGTGACATGTGGAAGACTTAGGGTAGGCCCACATCACCCTAGGTGATTTCATCATGCCACATCATATCCAACGCTTCGGGACTTCGATGATTTCTTCTCATCAACACTTTTTCAAAACTATCGAATAGGTCCACGTCATATCTAACACTTTAGGACTTCGACGATTTCTTCTCATTAGTAATTAAATTTTCTCCCGAATTCCAAAATCCTAAACTTATTAAACTTTTGGGGTCCACATAGTACAATTGTCATCAATCAAGGTGGTGACACGTGGACCCACCATCGAGTGACATGTGTCAGGTCCCAATCGATACTAAGGGCCTATCAAAAGTACAAAAACATGTGACATGTGGCAGAATTAGGGTAGGTCCATGTCATACTAGGTGATGTCCTCATGCCATGAAACTTCGACACTTTGGGACTTCAGGGATCTCTTCCTCCTCCACAACCACAAACCATTTCCTCTGAAGTGTCTAATTTCTGAACTTCTAGACACTTGATAATCCACTCGGTGTTACACCTCAAAATTACTCACTTCGCAAGTGTCGCAAGTGTCATCATTTCAAGTGTCGCAAGTGTCGCATATTGATCGCAAGTGTATAAGTGTTGCTGACATCATACTGCCTTCTTGCCTATGTCATGCCTCCAACAACATGACAAGGACACTTAGGACACCTCAAAGATTAGTTGTAAAGAGGAGGAATCAGTCTACTAGAAACACAAGTCTCTTGCCATTGAAAGAAACACTAAAAAATGAGTTTCAGAGGAGAGTGCTCCCCCATATACTGTCAGGGAGTGTTATAATGCCTTGATTCCCTTTATGTGGAGCACTTCCACTATTAGGAGCACCAACGCTTGTTGTCCTTCTTTCAAGGAGCGCTATAATGCTCTGATGCACTTTTTGGAGGAGCGCTACCTATTACAGGCAAAATTTTGTTTGTTGAGAAGATTGAGGGAAAGATCCCCTCAATACCTGAAGGTGGTTGGTTTTGAATCCTTGGTCAATCCATGATCTTAGGGAAGATCCATAACTAGAGGAGGAAAATACTCAACTTACCCCCAAAGATATCTCAAGTAGTTGGGCCTCAACAAGCTTATTTAAACAAGCCTTCTCATGGTGAAGAGAGGGAGGGATGGAAAGAATTGTGAAGCATATAACCTATGATCTAATGAAGAAGGTGTCTTTAAGAGCATCAATGTTCGACGTGTGGACTGTTTGAGAAAGGGTTCGGATGAGGAGGGCTTGACGAAACTGCCACACTCACATCTATGGTTGTAAGTATTCTTCGTTGTTGTTCTCTTTAATACAATATGCTTGGCCTGTTTCTTTCAAATCTGTGTTTGATCTCATATGAATTTGTCTATAGTGGATAGGTCTATTTCGAGCTAATCTCAATAGAGTAGGAATTTGTTTGTACTTTTGTTTGTCTACAGGGCTTATTGAGGAGTTCAAGATTGGAGCTCAACTTGGACTGTGCAGGGACAAACACCGGTAAAAGGTACTTCTTTTATCTTTCCTCCTCATACATTAGTTTATCTAGATCTAAAAGGAATTCAGTGTACATGATAAGAATATTCCGTCTTAAGAGTTAAGAGTCTAACTCTCAATAGGATATCTACTTGTCCGCAGGGAGATTTCCCTTCAACAGAAATTGGCGACTCCACTAGGGATGAATCGAAACTTTTCAGTTTTGGTTTTCATCACAAACCTTGTCGTACCCTTTGTTATTTTTAGAAATTGTTCACCCCATATGTTTGATTTCATATGCTTATTGACTCCTTATCCCATCACATTTATCTTGATTGGCAAATTTTGACTGAAATTTTGGGTTTTTTGGACATTTTTGTGAGTTGTGGAAGCCTGGCACTCCCCTACCTTGTTATCAGGGCGCCAACGCTCCTTGAAGGCCTTAGACAGAGAATTATAATGCTCTGGTGCCCCTTATACCAAAGCGCCAGCCGCTCTTTGGAAAAAAAAAAACCTTTCCAGAATTGCATTTTCTGAGATCCAATCTTTGTTTTTCACTTGCTGAGATTTTTTGTGATTCAATGCTTCTTCCTATTGACCTTTGACATCCTTCCTTCTAAGAAATAAGCACTTTGTTGTTCATATTTTGTGGCCTTCTTCTTTATTTTGAGTTTTTCTGTTGTTGAGAACTTGGAATCAATCCACTGCTTTCTTCTCTCTTATCCGATTGAGCGGGAACTCTGGTGAAGGGCATCAGAAATCTATGAATCATATCATTTGGTTCTTCGAGGTCATCGTTCTTAAACATCTCTCTTTTGTGTGAATTGTTTGATTTTCTTTGTTATCTTTTGTTTTCTCTTTGCTTCCTCTTTCAATCATAGCAAGAGGGTGTGTTGTTTGTGCGAAATATTCTTATGCTTGTCCAAATCTCTTTGATATGAAAGGGTAGTTAGCAGGAGAAGTTTTTGCATTGAATCAATCATCATTCGCATACAAATGACAAAGATACATATTAGTGATTGGTTTGCATATTAGAAGGCATTTCTGAAATGTTTCATCATTGCATTGCATTTGATTGAGAACAAATTGATTGAGGACATTCTATATTAGTGTTTGATAGTGAAAATGACTCTTTCTCTTTCCCTTAAATAGGCGTTCATTGAAAAGAAATGATTGGCTATCATCTTTTATGCATATTTTTGGGAATTGAGTCATCATTCCATCAGTTTCACTTTCATACACCCTTTGAGTAAAGAACAGCTGTAAAATGAACGCTAATTAAAAATTATCTAGAACATTTTTTGTTTTTAGGATCTTCCACCAACAGTAGACTAGGGTTAGCACCTTGGATTAGGATGTGAGTACAACTCTCCAAATTTTTCAAAACAAACATTAGCATCCTGAGCTAGGGAGAGTTAAATCCAATTATCGTATTGGTTTTCTAGGATCCCCCTCTCACACAGGGGTTATGCACGAGGTCACATTTGAGTGAATTACAGAGATTATCCCTTCGTGGTTCAACTATTTGTAGTGGTCAGATTGTATATTGGGGGTCACTTGAGGGTATACCCATGATTATGTGTGGAATCCTCTTGGGTTGATTTCGGACTTGTTATTCTGCCCATACGTTTTAGATCCGACTGTCGACTGTACCCACCCAGGGACTCACTACGAATTGGTGTCTTTAGTTGCCATAATATTTAGGTACTTACACAAGGTTACGGTGAAGGGAAGTCTCACTGTACCTGGAATATACATTGGTCAAACTCACTCGGGCTCCTTGGAGGGTAAATCCACAATTACTGCGTGGAAGCTTGCACCAAGGTGAAATTCCGTTAAGTAGGTCACCATTGTAATTATTACACCATATTCTAGCCCCTTCTCGACCTGATCACGCGATGTTGGATTTCATCACCAACTAGTACGATCATCAAGAGAAGTTTTGTTTTCTTGGTTGATTCCTAGATTTTATGAGCGTGTGCTATTTCTTTTTGTTAGTTGGCCCTAGTTTTTCAGTGTGTTCTATTATTCTCCACAATTGAGCCTGTAGATGATAAAGGTCTTCGCCAATCACATAGGATGCAAGGGCTACCTCTAGAAGGCTATCAACCCTTACCTCCTAACCCTCCAGAAGACAACTACCATAGAGAGGTAGAAAATCAATATGACGTTGGAAGTGTTATTGATCCTTCGTTAGATAACTCAAAAGGCTCTTTGGTCACGGTTGAAAATCCCACTACATCTGTTTTGGTAACTCCTCTCGAACCACTTTTGTTTCATTTAGACTTCCTTGGGAACATCATAGACAAAGAGGTCCCACAATTACTGGAGAGGATTTTTACCGAAACATATATGGGATCCACAGAACCAATCTTTGGTGATGAGTATAGGACTCATGTTCATCCTAGCACCACAGTAGATACCAATCCCACACCTACTCATTTTTTATGGATGACTTCATCGGGACGCGATATCTATGAACATTTAGAATCCTTTCGACAACCCTTTCATCCTCATTACCCTCCTAGTGAAACAGGACCATCCGGTCAAACCATGAATCACCCAGTCAATCAGGTTATTAACCCTACTGTTACACTAGCACAAGTCCATCCTAATGTTGGACTCATTACCTCTACTCATCTCCAAATCACTTCAATCTCTACCCCTGTTTCTATAAGATTTTACTCTATAGCTCCACATGTTCCACACGATCCTGCTGGGACATCTTCTCACCCGAGAATGAAGACCCCTGCTGGCCAAACACAATCGGTTGGAGGACAACCACCATCTAAAAAACCTTTCCCTCCTGGAGGACTACCTTTCCATGGAGAGCCTACCCCTCCTGTGGGACAGCCTCCTTTTCATGCTCCTCCTGGAGGGCACCCTCCATTTGCCAGTCATACCCCGGTTGTAAATCCACCACTGGCAGGGGGGGAACCTTCATTTACTGGAAACCCTTCACAATCTTCGGGAGTATATTCAGGAGGAACTTTCATTCAACCCCACATTGGGGGGCACTCATCTCATAATCCACTAGGAGTAGTATCAAATCTTGTTCCTTTCAGAACATCTTACAGACAACCTTATCCAGGCGGCATCCCAAACACCACCTGGAGTTCTCCGGGACCACAGTATTATCCTCCTCATGGGTATAATGTGTATCTACCTCCAAGATATACTCCTTACCATTCTCAAGGGAAAAATGTTTATCCTCCTTCTGGGCAAGCAAATCACCCAGCCTATAATGCTCAAAACCCACCAGTTTATGAAAATGTTTCTTATCCACCATTGAATCCTGCTTATCCTGTCCAGTAAAAACCGTATATAGGAGGACCTACTAGTTACAACTATCCACCTAACCCAATTTATGGTCCTACTGGTGTTCCTATGCCGCACCAGTATCATCCAAAAATTAACCACCAACTACCTTTCCTTGCAACTCTGGATCTCCCAGACTTGTCTCGATTAACTAATGATCCTATTTTTCATTCATCGGTTTGGCCAGTCATTCCAGCTAAACTTCTTTCTGATATTCCAAAATTTGACCGAAAATATGGTGAAGATCCAAACAATCATGTGATGACTTTCCATTTGTGGTGTTCATCAAACTCCCTCATGGATGATTTTGTACGTTTGCATCCTTTCCAGAAAACACTTACAGGCTCGACGACAAAGTGGTATATTGAGCTACCACGTGCTTCTTTTCATGATTTCAATTCCCTTTAAATGTATTTCCTCACGGACTTTCAACTACCTATTCGCTACGAGATAGGTACTGAACTCTTGACCTCCCTTTGAAACTGACTCTGTGCATATCTCTGACCATATTCATGAGTGGAGGTGATGACGAAGGATGATCAAGGTAGTCATTCCTGACATACTATTGGTGGAATGGTTTACTAAATCACTGTTACCCCCAATCGCTCGCGATGTCGCTATGGGTGATGCGGTCACTAAGGAACAAGCCATCGCTCGGGCTCAGTACTTAGATTTGGTTTATTCAGAATGTATTACTTTGTATGATTTGCTTTCGAATGTTGCTCGGGCTAATACCGATCTGTCTAAACCGTCATCCTCATCTCATGCGGATGGTGTTATCGGTTCCGTAAAAACTCAATCTACTTCCCAATCCCTCACACTCTCCTCTACCTCTCCCCAAACTCAGATCTCTAATGTGAATGCAGTTCAATATGCCCCTTCACAACAATTCGAAGGTATGAATAAGACAAAGAATAAATCAAAAAATAACAATGAACAACCAAAAAATCAAGCTCAAACACCTTCTACCAAAAAGAAAACACAACGGAAACTGAAATTCTCGTGTATCATTTGTGGTGACGATCACTACACTCGAGACTGTCCACTTCACAATGAAGTGGCCAAAATTTTCGAGGGAATGTCACTACCCACTGTGCTTACTCAACCTTTTCCACAACAACAATCCATGGTTGTTCAAACCCCCTCTCCTGGGGGCAGTTCTAGCGATACTCATGACGAGGCTTCGCCAAGTGCACATATTTATATGTTTAATGGGATCCATTTGACCACTCTCTCTAAGACATACGACACACCAGGTAACCCTGACAAAGGAAAAGACACTAACGGTACTGGTAATTTACCAGATCCATCATCATCCTCAGTTAGTCTTCCATCATTTAATCCTCCATCTGGACCACTTTAGATTGAAAAACCCACGTTCAACTCTATCTTACGCCCTCCTAAGAGAACTATATGTAAAGATACCTTTAATCCTAGTTCACGTGCCACCCAGAACTAGAACATTGTTGAAGATTTGGCTCAAGCACCGTGTGCTATGTCTACATTAAAAGTTCTACAGCACTGCCCCAGTCAACGTAGAACGATCTTGGCACTGTTTATCCTAAGTTGTCCAACCATATCATCTTTAACCTGGACAATTATGTGTCTCGACTCTCCCACCAACTTTATTTCCAAGTTGATGTTGTTTTTCACAACCAACAAATACACCGAACTATTTTGGATGAGGGAGCCTCGACTTGAGTCATGTCTTTTGTGTGTTGGAAAGGTTTAAAATCACCAACACTCAACAAATACCCAACGATATTACGCACCTTCGATTGGCGAGGTTTTCATCCCCATGGGCTTTTACAGTCCCTGCCCATCCAATTGGGTGGAAAAACTATTATTGTTGATGTCGAGGTGGTTAAAAATAGTTTCTCTTCTCTGTGGCAAGCTCGTTAAAAAATGAATCAGAGACCCTAAGCATAGTTCTTTTCTTGTGTCAATCTCATTAAAAAATGAAACAGTCACCTCTCTTGAACCTTCTTTTCATCCACCCTTCTCCTTTTTCTCATCTACTAGAGAAATTGGTGACAAACTCAAAGTCAGTGAATGAATTGAAGCTTGGAGGGCATGTCTCCAGCCTTTGATGATCATTCTGGAGTTAAGCCACTAGCTTTTCAAGCTGGGGGCATAGTTAGTATTTGTCCTTTTTCGTGCTCGTAAATACATGAGAATGGATCTGGGTAAACTTTTATCTCTTTTTCGGACTTGCATGGATACACGAAAAAGGAACCCCCTAGAGCCTCCTTTAAGTTCTTTTCAAACTCTCTCAACATTAAAAGATTGTCGAGTGTTCTTGCTTCCTTTCCCACTCGTTAAAAGGTTTGAAAGGGAATCTTTCGAGTGATAATTTTTCTCTTTTTCGGCCTCGCAAGACTAACATTACGAAAAAGGACAACATTGTAGTCATCCTTGAGTTCTTTTCAGACTCTCTAAACATGAAAATATTGCCGAGCGACATTTTTCTCTTCATGCTCGTTAAAGTATTTGAAGAAAATGTCTGTTGAGCAATAGTTTATCTCTTTTTCGGTCTCATCAGACTACTTTATGAAAAAGGAATTGAGAGAGTTATTTTTTAAGTTTTTTTCCAGACTCTATAATCATGAAAAACCTTCGAGTTTACCTTCTCTGGACTCATTAAACCATCATACATTGAAGGGCCCATATGGGATCGAACCGTTACTTCTTCTAGTTCGTTAAACAAAGGAAGAGGAACTTACCAAAGGTGAGTTATATCGAGCATGTGTTACCTTCCTCGAGCTTGTTAAATTAAAAAGAGGTACTCGTCTATATGGATGGGGGAAAAATTGAAGGAAGCTAGCCAAGCAATTTTTGAGGACATTACGAAGTAACTCTTAGAGTTTCCCTTGAACATGACACTTTGTCTTTGTGCACATCTTAATCCGCTCAACCTTTGCACTGAACCAATCTTTTGAGTTTCTCTTACTCCTTTGGGTCACCTGACGTAAGTCACAACATCTACTGCATCATCAAGTTTTGGTCCATGTCATGCGTTTGTTGTCGTGCCTCAGTGTTCAAGGGAAGTATCTGCCTCGAGAGTCAGCCATCACAAATATATTGTTTCAATACCCATGTCAGTCCATGTTCTTTTGATCCACCAATTACATCTCTATGTCAGTTTTTTGTCGTTGATGGGGGATACATTAAGGCCCTCCTTCGACAAGTCTATTCCTATCAACTTCAACACATTATCCAGGCACTAGACTTAGAAACTAGTTAGTACTTTGGGACCTGCATGCCTTAATGGCAGGCCTCCTTGCGTTTGACAATGGGTTTACATCATTGACCCTGATCAGATAATTCCATGGATGTTCGACTTCAACTCATCCATTCACATTCGTTGGAATGTACTAGGGTACCTTGGGAATCATTGACATCAATGGTGATCTCCCTCGCGCTTGTTAACGGTTTACATCATTGACCGGTAATCAGGTGGTTTCTACCATGTTTGACATCAGGACATCTATTCACATGGTTAGATTCATACTACATCGGGATCGGTAAGAAGACCCTGGATTGAGTGATCACTCTGATATGTACTTTTCCCAGGTTGCGACAGAGTTTCTCCTGAACAATGACACATATATTGTTACATAGATCCACTTTGTATTAGTCGTGTCTATGTCTTGTCATCTCATAGATCCACTATGTATTCTTCGTGGCTATGATCAGTTCAGGTCATGGGAGTATAAATCTAGAGTGTATCTTCAGTGGCTATACCTTTTATCAATATAATTATGGATCCACATTGTATCTATGGAGGCCATACCTTGAAAGTCTCTATCACTCAAGCATAGGTATGCTTACCTTGGGTTTGAAGCATGTCTTAACATTTGTTTGATGGTTGTGTGTAGATTCTGTCAAGTTCTCTGATCTCGCACCCTTGCTTGAAAGTATGAAAAGTATTCCAGTTATCATTTCTCATCTTCTAAACTTCATACTTTGGGGGGCAATCTGTTACACCTCAAAACTACTCACTTCGCAAGTGTCACAAGTGTCTCATCTTGACCGCAAGTGTATACGTGTTACTGACATCATACTTCCTTCTTGCCTACATCATGCCTCCAACAACATGACAGGGACACTTAGGACACCTCAAATATTAGTTGTAAAGAGGAGGAATCAGTCTACTAGAAATACAAGTCTCTTTCCATTGAAGGAAACACTAAAAAATGAATTTTAGAGGAGAGTGCTCCCCCATATACTATCAGGGAGCATTATAACGCCTTGATGCCCTTTATGGAGAGAGATACCACTATTAGGAGTGTCAGCGCTTGCTTTCCTTCTTTCAAGGAGCGCTATAACGCTCTGATGCACTTTTTGGAGGAGCGCTACCTATTCCGGGCGAAATTTTGTTTGTTGAGAAGATTGAGGGAAATATCCCCTCAATATCTGAAGGTGGTTGGTTTCGAATCCTTGGTCAATCCATGATATTAGGGCATATCCATAACTAGAGGAGGAAAATCCTCAACTTACCCCCAAAGATATCTCAAGTAGTTGGGCCTCTCCAAGCCTATTTAAATAAGCCTTCTCATGGTGAAGATAGGGATGGATGGAAAGAATTGTGAAGCATCTAACCTATGATCTCATGAAGAAGGTGTCTTTCAGAGCATCAGCATTCGGCGTGTGGACTGTTTGAGCAAGGGGTCAGATGAGGAGGGCTTGACAAAGATTCCACACTCACATCTATGGTTGTAAGTATTCTTCGTTGTTGTTCTCTTTAATACAATATGCTTGGCCTGTTTCTTTCAAATCTTCATTTGATCTCATATTAATTTGTCTCTAGTAGATAGGTCTATTTCGAGCTAATCTCAGTAGAGTAGGAAGTTTTTTGTACTTTTGTTTGTCTACAGGGCTTATTGAGGAGTTCAAGATTGGAGCTCAACTCAGATAGTACAGGGACACACACCGGTAAAAGGTACTTGTTTTCTCTTTCCTCCTCATACATTAGTTTATCTAAATCTAAAAGGAAGTTAGTGTCCATGATAAGCATCTTCTGTCTTAAGAGTTAAGAGTTTAACTCTCAAGAGGATATCTACCTATCCGCAAGGAGATTTTCCTTCAACACTCACACATGTCTTTGATATCAGATGGTCCAGATTCACTCCAGAGTTCGAGACTTCGGGAGGAAGTCTATTCTGTGCACACTTCCACCTATTTCCCTGAACTTCGAACTGTCGAACTACCTGATAAATCCAACAGCTCTCCTCCTCCTGAATGATCTACGGTTGAGAGTCACTCTAGGACTTTGGAGCTTCATGTTTCATCTCCTTTCTCAAAAAAACTTAAAATATTTTGGCTTCATGCTTCATGCTTTGGTTCCTTTGTCTTCTTCTGAACAAATCCAATGGCTCAAATTTAAATTTTGTGGCGCAATACCATGATTTTCTTGGTTTCCATTCTCTACTAACTTTATCAAACCTCCATACCTCCTGAGCTTTCCAATATCACCCAGGATCTCTCTCAGCACTTCTCTGGCACTCTGTACATAAATTCCTTATGGAATTTTGACTCCAAATTCCACATTCATGGCCCATCTAGGTTTAGTGTTGAAACCATGGGCTCTGATACCAATTTGTAACGTCCTTGACCACCCAAGTCGGGACAAGATACTACTTCAAACCAAACTACAATGTTCAAGTTCATGATACCAATTTGTAACACCCCCAACCTTCTACTGGGAAATGTCACTTAAAAATAAATACAAAACAAAACTTCTCACTATGTTCGGATAACCAAACTTCCATACCTAGGCATAGACCTACTGGGCTATGAAAGACATAGCTATTTTGCGGAACATCATACATATAAACTTAAACAACTAATATGCATTCTACTAATACACAAATTAAATGCGGAAATCATAGTAAAACATACATACAGCAACACATGTCATTCTTATAAATATAAAGACATGTACAAGATACACAACATACAATTTAACATAGAAATGGTATTTATCTTTTTATGAGACCACCAATTTCATGCATACCTTCCACGAACCTCCCAGCCTTAGACCACACTGCTCCAAGCTATCAGCAGTGGGTCACGTTCGTGCTAGGACTAAACTCCACCTAGGGTAAAGGGAATCCTAGGCTAGGTTGAGACTACAGAAAGTTGCACAATGCAACAGGAAGGATTCCCTCCAAGGATCCTACTTATGCCCACCTCTCATAGACTCTCATTCCCCACATGCCTGTCCCACCCCGAGAATATACACCTTCATTGTTCCACAGTCCATCACCTACTCCACTTCCCTTCTAGGGATTCAACAACAAGCCAAATCATGAATTCTCAGAGATTTGTATTTGTTTTTGGACTACCTCCAGGAGAAATCACTTCCCTAACAATCTCTCTCACCTAGAGAGAGTTTCTCATAGGCCTGACAACCTACTTATTCAATCCATGGGCCTGAAAAATTGCCTCTTCAAACCACATGCCTGAAAACCTGCTTCTTTTGTCCATCTCCTAAGTCAAATGGGTAACCACAGTAGAAAAATCGGGTATGGGTTCTGGTAATGACAACAAGCCACACCAGTCCAGAGAAAAATGTGGGTAGCAACAGTGAAATGGATAGGGTGCGATATGGCTCAGGCCAAATGGGTTAGCTTCACGAGTTTGCATATTTCATAGATTGCAGAGGTCAACGATGGAGGTCATGGCTCATCTTGTGAGTGTGTGTGTGCATGGAAAGGATGGAAAGAATGGTGAGAGAACCCCCACAACAATGAATTTTCTCCATAAAACTACATGCGCCTAGGTTGACACATGGATCTCTTCGGAGCTCGTTCCTCTCCACTTAGAGTTTGTTCCTCTCCCCAAAGGAACTTAAGATAATAGGGGTTATTTCCCAAACCTTAGTATTTTATGAAATTACATTATAATATTCCCTTGGCAATAATCCCTCTAGCTTATCCCTTTTTCCTAGCCTCTCATCCCCATCCCTTTCCATACCCAATGGAGCTTATTCCCCCATAAATCTTTCTTCATGTTTGGTGTACACACAATGATGTAATTATATTAATTATGTGAGTATTTACATATACAAAATTAGGCTCCTTCGCCTTCAACATATAGGATCTCTAGCCTAATAAACATATAAGCTTCTCATCTTAAAAAAACTTGGCTCACTAGCCTATAAACATCATTACAATTCAGTAGGGGCTTGGCCTTGGGGTATTACATACACTGACTATGTAAAGGGATCTAGACTCATTTATCTTTCCTCGGACCGTCTCATCATTGAGTGTAGTGTCGAATTCGAGGAAAGTGTCTTGCATGTACCTCAGCGGCCGCATGTAAACACCTTTGTTGTTCAACCTATAATAGATGATAAGAATGCACATGCTAACTCTTCTTCAGATGAGAGTTATGATTCAGAGGATTCATATGATCTAGGTATAGAGTTAGTACAGTCATATGTAGAGTCAGTGCATGCAGATGCATATGTAAAGCCAGAGGCGAGGCCCAAGTGGGCCCAAACTACTCTTGAGGATGTAGGGGATCTTGTTGGGGATCTAGTTGATACTAAGAGGACATGATCTGATTTTGAGGAGCCTCCTCTTACACTCATTTCCACTGAAACGATGCCACCTAGGCATCTTTTCTTGGTTCATTATTCATATCCATAGTCTTATGGCGAGGCTACTAGAAATCCCTTTTGGGTATCCCCCATGCAGGAGGAGTACAAATCCCTCCTCAAGAACCATACTTGGGATCTAGTTCCCCTTCCTTTAGGAAGGAAACTTGTCATGTGCAGATGGGTCTATAGGACCAAGAGCGTAGCGAATGGACTGATTAGCATATACAAATCTAGGCTTGTTTCCAAAGGATTCTAGCAGGTGTATGGCATTAACTATGATGATACATTTTCTCCAGTAGCGAAGATGGATTCCATACATTTGGCACTTGGAATTGTTGCAACTGAGGGATGGGAAGTCCATCAGATGGATGTGAAGAATTCATTTCTTCATTGTGATCTCTCTAAGGATATCTATATGGATTACCCCCAGGGATTTATGCAGGATTCGTCTTTGGTATGTCAACTGAAGAAGTCTCTTTATGGCCTCAAGCAGGCTCCGAGGGCATGGTATGCCAAGATGGACTCCTACCTGCTATCACAGAACTTTGTATTTTTTAAGTCATACCTAAATGTTTACATTCTCAAGACAGATGACTCACTTCTAATCCTAGTTTTGTATATTTATGATTTGTTGATCATCAGTTGCTCAACTTCAATGATTTCTTCAGTCAAGAGGATTCTACATGACAGGTTCTTGACGATGGACATGGGTTCACTACATTTCTTCCTTGGACTCAATATTATTCAGGATGCATCAGGAATCAAACTCTCTCAGGCCAAGTATGCATGATATCTCCTTGAGATATTTCACATGATAGACTACAAGTCTCCCTTGACTCCTTTCCTATCAGGAGCTAGATTTGAGGATGGCAGGGACACTCCACTGGTTTACAACACACTGTATATACAACTAGTGGGGAACTTGTTGTATCTCACACACTCCAGACCATACCTCATGCAGTTGGAGCAGTATCTAGGTTCATGCAGGAGTTGCATGAGCTACATTGGAAGGATGCAAAGAATATCCTTCAATACGTATAGGGAACCATCACCTTTTGGATTCACTATTCAGTAGACTCTACATTGGACGTCATCAGGTTCATTGATTATGACTGGGTTGGCGATAGCATTGATCACAAGTCCACATATGGTTACTCACTCAGTCTTGGTTACGGGCCTATATCTTCGTCAATAAAGAAGAAGGCTACTACTACTCTATCTTCAGTCGAGGTAGAGTACAGAGGGGTAGTTAACATAACCATTTAGGATATGTGGCTACAAAAGTTTCTCACTAATTTGGGCATTTAGTTTCATCGGTCGACCGTCATCTGGTGTGACAACCATAACACTCTAAAGTTCTGTAGAGATCAATTTCATAGGTAGTGGATGAAGAACATTGAGATCCACATGCGCTACATCTAGGACTTAGTACATGAGGGGATCATCGACCTGTAGTTTTTTCCTTCAGCAGAATAGACTGCAGACATCTTCGCCAAGACCTTTAGTGAGAAGAAGTTTCATTCTCTGTGCAATCGTCTTTGAGTGAAGGACATTGTTTCCTAGCAACTGTCAGTTATTATTTTTACATACATTGTACTTTGAGGGGGGGGGTTCCCATGAGGTTTTCCCTCTTTCCTCATTTATTTCAGTGTAACTTTTGTATTTCGATACCTAACATGGCCCCATTGTTGGGACCCATTCTTTATTTTCACCATAGTGATGTTCAGGGGGGCATTGGAGATACTTCACACACACCTAGGATTTATTTTTCCTAAGGTTTTCCCTATTTTTATTAGTCATTATTCAGTCTTTTGTATTTTAGGGAGAATATTCTCTTCATTTTGATCAGTTGAGTGGAGTCTAGATGCCATATTGATATTATCACCATGAAGCATTGAAATCATCACCAACTAATGTGCATTGTCCTTGGGATCATCACCATATTAGCGCATTACTCATGATTCCCTGATCTCCTCGCCACTTCACTCTATTTCAGTCAGTTGACTGAAGACTGAGAGACTAGTTAACTCAAATTAGGTGGCAGTTCACTCCCGTAACTTCCTAAGAGACTATACTAGGTGGAAATTTACTCCCATAACTGTTGGTGTGTATCCATATCACTCTAGACCACCACTATGGCACATTGGCTTCTCCTCTAGTGCACATTAGTTGAGTTATATAGAGTATATCATGTGTAAATTATTATTCATTCATTTGGTTAATGAGAATTCTTCCATTCTTTCCCTTTTGCTTCTCTTTTCTCATATTTTCTCTACAACTGTGTATGCCAATTCCTAGCTAGATCTATTATGTGCAGGTTCAACACATTTAAACATACAAATATATCGGCATCAATATTCATCACAAGCTCAACTAGAATTATATCATTGAGAAAAAGGTAAATGGAGGGTGGAAATCTTATTATGGGCTTGAAAACAATTATAAATCAACGGATCTTTGGGTATAGGATAAGAAAAACTCCTCTTTGAGATTCTCATTAGACTTGTTATGTTATATGAATGTGAAGTTTAGGGATGTAGTATCTCTAGAGAGTCATGGAGAAATATAGAGCATATTCAAAGGAATTTTATAACCTATAATCTCAAAGTTAAAGGAAATACACCCTATCCTATCCTCCTCAAAGAAGCAAGCATTACCCCCATTGAGAGCATGGTTACTACCATATACCTAATATATAAGAAAAGGTTAAACAACATGGAAGAAAAGAGGCTTCCTAAGTTGCTTCAAACTCCAACCAAAACCACATTTGGCTCAAGCGGGGATGGCATAAGAATGCCCATTCTTGACTAAACCTTTTGGGAATAAAGGAAGAGATTATATTGCATAGTAAGGATAAATTATATTAAAAATATTATTATTTCAAAATTTAGGGACAAAATGTGGTGTGATAAAGAGTTAGAGGAAAAAGGAAAATTGAGATATTATATGGAGGTAATCAACCCTATTTTAGAATATAAAAAATATCTCTCTATTTTGACAAAGTGTAAAGAAGAAAATAAACATTGCTAAAATGATAACAAATTCTCATGATCTCCATAGTGAAACTAGGCATTGGTCAATTCCCAAAATGTTGTGGGATAAAGAGTCCATCACCTTTGTGACACTAAGAGGGTTGAAGATGAAAATCATTTTCTCTTAGAATGTTCGGGATATATCCAGATTAACTCTCAATTTCGAGAAGATTTGTCACACTACCAACATTCATGACCTTTTAAATCAACAAAACTACGGTGATCTTGGAATGCTTATCTGAATGATTTTTGAGCACAAAAATAAAATTCTAAAAAATTCTAAGTAATTCCTTACCTTTTTAAGGAATGATAAACCACTTCGATATTCATATCAATGGATATTAATCATCATATTATAATTCTTTCATAAATTTTAATAATTTTAAAAATTATTAAATATATATTATATTTATTTTAATAATAATAATAATAATAATATAAATCACTATCTCTAAATGTAATAAAATTAAATTTATTCACAAATAAAGTTAAATTAAATATTATTCCACATATAATTAAATATCCTTAAATTATAATATTTTGAAACATAAAAATTATGATTTGTGGTTCATTCCACCGTATGAAAAGATGAATAATAATATTCTGAAACATAAAACGTATGGCTTATGTTTCATTCAACCAATATGAAATAATTAATTATAAAAATTTGGAGATGATTCCTTTCAACTTTAAAAAAGGGCATGCCTACACATGAGATTGCAATGAAAGTCTAGAGATGGCAATGATTCCTTTGAATTGGAAATAAAGGCATGCATGCAGTGAGATTACACATTAGATTCCATAAATGTATTATCATAATTAACTTGCCCATTTGCAGGGAATCATATTCGTGGAGTCTTAGTTTCTAAACTCTGGTCCTGTGTCTATAGTTTAGATTTTATATACATCCATCTATTAACACAGCTTAAAAAAGTACACTATAGTTTTGATTCACTCGCTCCATTAGTTTTCTTTCATGAAAAATGGGATTACCTAATTGTTGATTATGGAGGGGTTTCAATTACTCGTATTTGTTCTTATAAAAATTTCTAAAACGATTGGTTGATTGGGGAGGGAGAAGGGAAAACTTTTAGAATAAGAAAGAAAGTAAATACTTATGTTATGGTAGTGAATACAATGAATACAAATATGACTAAGAATCCTTTAGGTGTCTTTCCATGATGGATAAAGAAGACATGAATAAAATAATTCATATTCGAAATGCAATCAATCATTTTTTCTAATTAATAAAATGGAATGCAATTAATGATGCATGTTTTTCTTTTTATGAAATAGTTCTACATTTAGCATAGATTTTCCAAAAACCCCACCAAGTACTATGTTGTTCAGGGAATCAAATTTGTTTTTCTTTTTATGAAATAGTTCTACATTTAACATAGATTTTCCAAAAACCCCACCAAGTACTATGTTGTTCAGGGAATCAAATTTGTAAGAGACTTTATTCCACTTGGTTAGGTGTTATGAACCTTGATAATGCAAGGAGTATTGAAAGAAAAATGTAATAACCATGGATAATCATAAGGTTAGGTTTCTCTCTCATGCACACATATAAAGGAAATCAAATACCTTATATGTATTTGTTTATATATATTTATCTATTTATGCGATTTGAATGGATTCTTGAATTTGGATAGAATGATAGCATAGCACACTCACCTAGGAGGTAGTTATTCTTTCTGTGGTGATGACTAACCCATTGGGTGCACATAATAGGCTAGTATGTTGCCTAATTATGACAATTACCTACTTAGGAGGATAAGTTCTAGGCACTTGGAGGAGGGAAGTTATCCCTAAGAGAACGAGACCATGTTACATACACCTTGGAGGATGGATACTTGATTTGAGGATGCTTGGGTCTATGAGCATACTTTATGGAGTATTTTTATGGTTCCAGACACATATGTTGAGGAGAAGCATTGCAACGAGCAACTACCTTGATATGAATGTTGAGGAGCACTCGGTACAATATGGAATTTGGAACATAACTAGAGGAGTGTCAACATGCACGAAAAAATTTGGACAATGAAAAACAATGGAAGAGTGAGAAATGAGATAACAACTTGTTAGGTAGTGCATCATCTTGGAGGAGAGGTGTTGAGTGCAAGGGGCATCACCCTTGGAGGAAAAAATACCTTAGGGATGGGTAAAACTCTAGTGTGACACTTGTCATTCTTGTATTGTAGAGTGCTTTATGTGTGGTTTCCTTTTTGACATAGGTATCAAGTTACTTCTATGGACCCGGTCTATATTTTATGTTTTCTTTCCACACATATTCTATGTAAATGGGTGAGATAACATCTATCATCATTCACTATTGATGTACTCATTATTATATATCTTTTATTGTCTTGGAGAATTTTAGTAGGGATAATGACCTAGGGTTTGTGATGTACTTGAGAGGAAACATGAAGATGAATGCTAGTGCTAAGGATGAGCTTGGGCCTTAGAAATTGTGTGATGCAAGAGAAGAATACCTAGGGTTTATGTGATGTAAACCCTAGAGCAAGAACATGGACAACTAAAGGAGTGGAGGAGTTTAAGATCTTGTAGTGATTATTATCTTGAAGAATACTTGGATCTTATGTTGATGTAATCTTGATATTCCATTATAACATTGTCTAGACATATTGGTGTTTGTGTGATGCATGAGAATAATACCTAGAGTTTGTGAGATAAAAACACTAGGATGGAAAAAATATTTAAAGGATAATACCAGGGTTTATATTGGAGCATTTGTACTTGTTTTTTGAAATAATTCCTAAGGTTTGAGTCATGTCAAATCTAGAATAAAGCATAAGAACTAGAGGAATAAAGATTGGGAGCTTATGGATGTAATCTTGAAGAATATCCTAGAGACTTGTTTGATGAAGTGGGGGATCAAGGGTGCACTTATTGGTGTTAATGATAGCTTGGTGCCCCTCCTTTGGAGTATATTAGTGCGATGCCTTGCTAGAGTCGTGACCATCGATTAGGGTTTTTTGTTGATGCATGTGCATGCATAGCTAGGGTTTAGATGTAATTGGAGTGCCATATCTTGAGATAAGAGGATATGACATGTTGTATCATCCTATGATGAGCCAACTGTATGAAATTTCATATTAAATATGATTTAATACAAAGAATACCTTTGTTTTAAAAATATTGTGCATTGTAGATATGAACATCAGACATATGTTTGTCATGTTAATGAGGACTTTCTAGGGTTGTCTGGTATGCTCACTTATCATGAAAAACTAGAAAGTATGTTAAGTGATTTAACAAGATAAGAAGTAAGTAAAGGGGCATATATAGATTGAATATGTTGTTATACAATGTTTTTAGAGATGATTTGTGAAGTGGATTGAGCCCTTAAGTTAGCTATGAATGTTCTCCCCTTGAAGTACCTTTTTTGGTGTTTTTTTTCTTGGGATACCTAGTGATTTTGGTTGGATAAAAGTGAAATATTTGATGCTATAGTTAATGTTTGAAATTAATACATAAGTATAAAATTTCATAGGAATGAGATTTGGGGAACCTCAAGTATTGAAGAGAAAATTTTGAAATTGTTTTATACAAATACTTTCAAATTTTCCATATGGTATCAAAGTCGATTTGACAGAGATTGCTCTCTTAATGAAGAGGGAGTTGGATATTTTAGTTTCTCCATTCTTAGGAGAGCCACTTGACATTTGATTGGTTCTTGGGTGTGTAATCCTAGTTTGTTTGTGAGAAGAACTTGGATCCATAAATGGTTTGTTGGGTTATATCTCTAGTTTCTTTGGGGATTGGACTGGTATTTTCACCTAGTATAGGTGACCAATCTACTTTATGTGTTGGATGGTTTTTTGATTTAATTTCTGTGGGTGTGATGCTTAGGATGAATTATCATATATTATTTATTTGTTCCAGTGGATTCCAATGTCTGCAGTGGATTGATTTTATCAATAGACATGCTTCACCATTTGATTGTTTGTTGATTTTTGGAGCTTAAGACAATTGAATTTATTTTTTTATAAATTGATAATTATTGGATAGTCTATTTTGGTTGAGTTCCAACTCGAGGCTTCATAAGACTGGAAACATTTTATAGCTCTTGAAGTATTTATATATAAATTGGAGGGATATTCTATCATTATACCTTATGGATAGTATTGGTTTTGATTGGTGATGCATGTGATATCTAATGTGATTCTGAGATATAATTACTGAATCTTATTAGGTCATCTTCTAAATTTTTATTATTTAGAGATTATACTTTGTACTCAATCTTGGAGAGATGATAGCTCATGTTGTATCCTTCATATATGGTTATAACTTGTACTCTTGTCTTGGAGTAATAGTCATTGGCGAAACTGTAAGAAGACAAAGACTAGTGGGGTTTGGATTTATCCTCGTAGAGAAAAGGAGCATTTGGCATCGAAGAAAGTTGTGGAAAACAAATTTGGAGATAGGGTTCAAAATATATCATGGTTGAATTAGTGATTAGTTCCAATCTTACCACTGATGGGAGTCACGATGAGTACTAGTGATAGGGTGGTTGGATTCTCTTGAGAAGAGAAAGTTGACCTTGATGTCACTTTTGCTTCATGATTCTCTCAAAATGAGGGAGGTGTATTTGTTGTGGTTTTTTATTTAGTTTCCATAGGTTTTGAGGTGCATGCAATGGATTATCATGTTGACACTTTGATGATAACCCCTTATGGGTTGTTGTTACTTTTACGATGAGCCTAATATTTTAATAGGAATGAGTTGATATGTATGAAGATTTATATCATGTGTTTTTTATAGATCTAATCGACTTGTCTTCCTCTTCTTTGGAGATGTAATTACCTTTGTAGTGTGTCTCAAACAACTCTTGATGTGGTGCCAAAATATTTTGGTAAATGGTGTTGACTTTATAGATGCTAGAGCTTGACAATTCACTATTGATGTGTTTTTTGTTCTAAAGTGATTTCAAAGTTCGATAGGAGCTAGTGGTCCAAGGATATGCTCCTTTAGTTTCAAAGATGGTCATTACTCTTTTTGAATCCCTAGTAGAGGGGAAATTTGAGATGAAAATGAAGTAGCTTGGTTTGATGGTGTAAAAAAAACTACTTTGATTTTAATCTACTTATATGTTGACCATATATAGTCCAAGTTACAAATTTATTTATTCATTTATTCGAGAGACACATGCCTTTGTGAGTAGTGGTTTTTTGCATGATGAGGTGTTTGAACGTGTTTTTTTGGGAGTGACTCTCATAGATTCTTATAGAGTAACTATGATATTGATGTCATGATGGAAAATCATTCTTCAAACATTGTGGAGGCACATGGTTTATAGGTTGCAGATACATAAGGAGTTGATTTGTGTTACAAAAAACCTCATAAAGAGGGAATGCTAACTTTTGGTGTTAGTGAAAAAGTCTTTTCACCTAGGCCTAGAGAGTAATAGGTCTCTTAGTCTCTTTGTGATGCTTACTAGACATGCATGGATTAGTTTTAGTGGATTCTTGACCTTGGATAGAGTGTTATCAAATTCCATTCACCTAGGAGGTTTTATCCTATGTGGAATATTGACTAACCCATTGGGTGCAAAGAGTAGAAGAGTTTGTTGCTTGATTAGGAGAGATAAGTAATTATGAGGACAAGTGACATACACTTGGATGAGACAACTTATACCTAAAAACACATGGGACCATGGGACATACACCTTGGATATTGGACACTTGAATTGCGGATGCTTGGGTTGAGACCCATAGTTCATGGAGGTTGGTTGTGGACCCAAACACACATGTTTAGGAGAGTAATTAGAGAGATCAACTAAATTGACACACATGGTGAAGAGTGTTTGGAACCAAAGGACATGTTGCACACAGCTAAAGGAGGAGAATCTTGCATGAGGACACTTAGATTCTAGCGAATAAGCATGGAAGGAGGAGCATTGGATTGCCAACTTGTTGGACAATGCATCATCTTGGATTAGGTGTTTTGGGACTAGCGATATCATGCTAGGAGGGAGCATAACCATGTGATTGGTTAAAATCCTACTATCACACTTGTCATTCTTGTATTGTAGAGTGCTCCATGTGCGGTTTCCTTATTGACATAGATCTAGGGATACTTGTGTGAACTTAGTCCATGGTTTATATTGGTTGTAATATATTAAGTGCTAGTATTGTCTCATTACCCCTTAATTGGGGCATATTACATTAGTAATGTTATTTTATTTATGTCAGATTTATTCCATTAGTTGTAATTATACCTCCTAGTCTCCTATATATACCAAGGAGGCATTTTCATTTGGAATCATCTTGTACTTGAACATTTATATGGGGTAAAAAGAGGTTTCCCCCTCAAATAGGCTTATTATCTAAAATTATCTCATTTTCAAGGCGTTGAGTACTTATTCTGAGGTTTTTCTATGCTATATTGATATTTGGTTCTTAACATATGGTATCAGAGCTCAAGGTCTTGGGGTTTCGCTGCTACATTTGAGACACCTTGGAATTTTTTCTATAATGTTTTTTCTGCAATGCTTCAGAAGGAACGACGTGGAGGATATTTAGTAGATGGATCAAGGTACATTGGGTTAAAATTTTATCTCCTGAGGCCTTATACTTTTAGCGATATAGCCTATGCAAGTTAGGGTTCTGGAATCATCCTGAACTGAGTCATTGTGGAATTTTCACTATAAAACTTTTTATGTAATGTTTCAAACCTTGAAAGTTGGAGGATATTCATAGAAATTAGTAAGGTATCTATGGTAAAAATTTCAGCTTCTGGGTCATATTACATTTGTAGATACACCCTGTGGAAGATAGGGTATCTGACTAGTCCTATTGACTAGTCTCAAGAAGGTGTTCCAGGTAAAAAAATCATAACTTATTCCTAGAGTATCCAAATTAAGTGGTACTAGTTTCATTGGATAGTGGATAGTCTGTAGTGTTTCTGGTATGAGTTTTAGAATTTTATATTAATTATTTTGTGTGGGGCACGCTATACAAGTGAGATCTCCTGGAAAGGCCAAAAATAAACAAGTTGTGGGGAAGTTACCATAAATTCCACTTGGCAGATCCAATTTTGATCAGACCTGTGGCATTGCAGAGAAGAAATATCAGAGAACTACATAAAATAAATTTTCATACCCAGAAGGTTCGAAACTTGGGAGATACAACAGAAGAAATATTGTCTAGCAAAACCACCTCAAAATCAAGGTTCAAAAGTGATACTTGGCCAACATGCCACCCAAAAAGGGAACTTCTACACCAAATAAGCCTCCACACAATCCTACTTGGACTCTTGATGAAGGTGAAGAAATGCGTAGGGACATAAATGATTTACAAAAGAAGATAGTAACAAAAGATAAACTACAAGAGATGGAAGCTAAGTTGGAGGAAAAGATGGATGGTTTAAAAGAGGAGATCATGGAAGTATTGAAAAATTTCGTAACAAATAAGACACCTGAAAGTGAAAATGCATCCCATGAAATTCATGATGAAGACACAAAGAAGGTGAATCAAGAAAGGAGAAACTCCAACTTTGGGTTGAAGACCAACCACGTACCTAAGATCAATATGAGGAAGTTTTATGGCAAGGACCCAATCACATGGATACTTCAGATAGAGTAATTCTTTGATCTACATAATGTGCCACATACACAAAAGGTATGAATTTTTTCTTTATATTTAGAACCCAAAAAATTTGTATGGTATCGATGGCTTTGTTCTTGCAAATCACTCGTCACTTGGACAATTTTCACAGAAGAAATGATAGCACACTATGAGGATACAAGGAGCAATACCTTCTTTAGCCAATTGATAAATCTCAAGCAAAAGGGTTTAGTTACCGATCACATTGAGAACTTCCAAAGATTGAATATAAAGGTAACATATATTCCAGATGAGCACTTGATTGATGTATTCATAGGAAGTTTAAAGGATAACATTCAACATGAGATTCACCTTTGGGAACCCAAATCATTGGAGAATGCATTTAAGGTGGAAAGAAATGTTGAAAGTAAATATATGGCTATGGATACTAGAAGGACCAATCCTAACATCTATAGAGAGAACAATTCTCCTTATTGTAAAACACCTCAACCTACACGGTTGACACCTCAACAATTGGAGGAAATAAAAGCAAGAGGTTTATGCTTTAATTGTGACAACAAGTACAGTAAGGGACATAAGTGTGGTGAGAAGAAATTATTCTACATATATTGTGAAGAGGAAGAAGAAGAAGAAGAAGAACCATCTCAAGATGAAAACGTAGAAGCAATTCCGTCTGAAGAGTTGACTCCCACGATATTGTGTAATGCATTGGCTGGAATTAGCACTCCTCAAACCCTCAAGATCAAAGTATACATCAAAAATAAAGAGGTAATAGTCCTAATTGATTCTAGCAGTAGTCATAATTTCATTCACTATAAATTCGCCAAAGATCTCAATTGCTTTGTATATCCAACACCAGAGTTTCAAGTAATGATTGCAGATGGAGGAACAATCAATTGCTCAGGAAAATGTAATAAGATCAATCTTATTATGGGGGAATATGTAATGAATAGTCCAATGATTTCTATACCCATGGGTGGTGTGGATGTTGTACTAGGAATCCAATGGTTACAATCATTAGGAGCAATGGATTTTAATTTTCAAGAAATTTTCATGAAATTTTCATTGGAAGGAAAAGAAATTGAGTTAAGAGGTATCATAGGGAAACCCGGTAAGGTGATAATCTCTAATGGCATGAAAAAATGATTGAAAAAGGGGCATCAAGGCATTATTGCACAATTATGCTCAGTAGATGTTCAAAAAGCTAAGCCATCTATTCCTCAAGATATCCAAGGGATCATTGATAAGCATTCCAAAGTATTTGAATATATTCCCAAAGGTCTTCCACCCACTCGAAATCATGATCATGAAATTCACCTAATTCCTGGGAGTGTTCATCCTAACATCAAGCCATACAGATACCCTTATGCCCAGAAGAGTGAAATTGAGCACATGGTTGAAGAAATGTTAGAGGTTGGCATTATTAGACCTAGCCAAAGTTCTTACTCTGCACCAGTGGCAATGGTATTCAAGAAAGATAGCTCATGGTGTATGTGTCCAGATTATAGAGAGCTCAAGAATATCACTATTAAAGATAAGTTTCCCATTCCTGTCATTGATGAATTGTTAGATGAACTACATGGAGCAATCTATTTCATAAAGTTGGATCTTTGTCTAGGGTATCATCAGATTAGAATGAAGGAAGAAGATATCCCAAAAACAACATTCTGAACTCATGAAGGCCATTATGAATTTTTGGTCATGCCTTTTGGCCTTACAAATGCACCTTCCACATTCCAAGGGTTGATGAATTCCATT
>ML777832.1:414970-436228 GCA_009831015.1 Picea engelmannii
TCCAAATCTTAAAGGACAACCTGACCATGGCACATAATCACATGAAACAACAAGCAGATCAACATCGTAGTGAAAGAAGTTTTGAAGTAGGGGATTGGGTGTTTTTAAGACTACAACCATACAAACAGATGTCCCTCAAGCAAACCAAGAATAATAATAAATTATCACCAAAGTACTATGGCCCTTATAAGGTGTTGCAAAAGATTGGTACTATGGAATACAAATTGGAGTTGCCTGCATCTTCACGAGTACACCCAGTTTTCCATGTTTTATGCTTAAAGAAGGTTATAGGTGACAAGATCCTAATTCAAACTATGTTTCCAAAACATGACGAGGAAGAAAAAATCATATTGGAGCCTGAAGCCATTACTGACACAAGAATTCGCCAAGTAAGGAATAGATCCATTTCAGAGTATCTCATTAAATGGAGGAAACTACTGGCTGAAGATTCCACTTGGGAAGATGAGTATTTTATACATAATCATCCAGAGTTACTCAAGTGTTGCAGAAAATACTTGTCTCAAGGGGAGGGGCATGTTAAGTCCTAATATTGGCTCATTACCCCTTAATTGGGGCATATTACATTAGTAATGTTATTTTATTTATGTCAGCTTTATTCCATTAGTTGTAATTATACCTCCTAGTCTCCTATATATACCAAGGAGACATTTTCATTTGGAATCATCTTGTACTTGAACATTTATGTGGGGTAAAAAGAGGTTGCCCCCTCGAAGAGGCTTATTATTTGAAATTATCTATTTTTCAAGGCCTTGAGTACTTATTCTGAGGTTTTTCTATGCTATATTGATATTTGGTTCTTAACAAAATATCCATGTTTCCCCCAGTTTGTAAATATAACTATAACTAGCCAAGAGACTATGGCGGGCTAAATATGTGTGAATGTTTGATTTGATGAATCTTTGTATAAAAGGGTCAATGTATGAATTTTATTTTATTAATAGAAGTTGGATATGTGTTGCAAAACTACTAAAAGGGGGAGTTTGTCAAGATAAACCATGGAGGCTATGAGAGAGATGGTGAGGGAAACCATGAATGGTTGAGATGACCCTCACAAAACCAATACCTACTGGGTGTAATTGCACAACAGTCCTTTGGCCCAGAAATGAATTACCATTCAGGTTGGTAGCTGGAAGGCCCTCCTCAAGAGTTAATAAGGAGATGGGGCAGGGTACCCATCTATAAGGCTTCTAGGCCTGACCACGATTTGGGGATTCAGACCCACACAACCTTGTTGAGGAAGGAAAGAAAGGAAGTAATTTGGGGGGACATAGGAAGATCTGCAAGAAAGTAGAGTAGAGAAAACAATCTCCAGAAGAGAAGAGAGCATGTTTTCGACTTTGGAGTTGAGAGAAAAGATGAGAAGGAAGATCATTTTGGCTATAAGAATGCATGGGCAGGGTCTCACTACAAGCTGATAAACGAGGTTGACAAGTGACTGAGGAAGTTCTAGCGCAGACCTCCTTGCTTGTTGTAGAGAAAATCAGTTTCCAAGATCCCATGGGAGGAGGAAAGTAACCTCTGTACCTGACTGTCATGGAGCAAGAAGAAGGAATCTCTCTTAGAGAATCATGGTCTAGCTCAAGGGTGGCCAATAGTAAATCCGTCAGGAGTGGTTGTGCCTATGGTTGGGTGGAAATAGGCACCCCTTTCAACAGTCACTTCACATTTTCCAGTTCTAATAAGTATTTTCATACTCTATGTAAATATAATGTAATACATTAGATGCGATGATTGAATGTCTGTGTTTATGGTTAAGTCTTGCAATGTTTGAACGATTATTAGAAATGTGGATTTGCTTTTGTAAATTACTATATTTACATGGGCTTTGATTTACCTCAATTTAGCCTCTAGAGAGTTATGGGATGTGAATCCGCAGGAGAGTCGGGGTAGGATTAATTGAAACGTCTAAGTCCTACCAACCTTTTGAGTTTACCTTAGCATGAATGTCAAGTTCAACTTTGTGGGAGAAGGGTGTTTCCTTCAAAACCTCCACCCATGTGACCAAGGGCTCATACCCATGGCCTTAATCTAGTCTCGGCTAAGAGCTGAGTGTAGCCCGAAACCTCAATGTGATCCCATATGACCCAGGGCTGGAAACCCCTTGCTAAGCCCAAAAGGAGTGAAGCTACTTTGGCTTTGGGACTTCAGGACTTATGACTCCACAACCCTAAAAAAATTTCGAAGGCCAGAGTCACGAATTGATGAGGGTCGTGGATCTGGGAACCCAATGGAGATCTCTATCAGCCGTTAGATCAGACTTAGGACAAGGTAGCATTAAGTAGTTCGACGAAGTTCCACTTCGGGAGAATAAGGGTCATCTAGCGCTGAAACTCACGATTGTCAGAGTCGCGAAGTTAATCTGGACAGTTGAGAATAGAGGGACGCATGTCCATAGATCAACGACTATCTGAAAGTTCGGGTATTCGATGGTATCAATGTGAAGACATAGGTACATGCAAGTTTCCCCATAGCTCTACAAGTCGGAGTAAATCTTGGCCGTGAAATCTAGGTTCATGTGGAGATAGATCAAGCGTGGTTTAGAGATTCGAAGCTCTGGAGAGGAAGCTGGAAGATACACGTTGAACTCCCGAATGCTGAATTTATAAAGTGACGTAGACCATTGGTCCTCAAATCCTTCGGGATCCCTCTCAACTGTTGATCTAAAGAATTCTTTAAGAACCCCTCTTAACTTCCCAACCAACGGGGAATGCATCATGGAGTGACATGTGGCCCCCTCTTGTCCCCTATCAAACGTCATCCATTGGACTAGAGTCATCAGATTAGAGGCTAAGTGGAAGGAGAACCTATAGTTCGAAGACTTGGTACTTCAGAGGAACTTTGCCAAGAGTCTTCAAAGTGTGAAAATTCCCAAAGTCACGAACAACGAAGTGAATCTCAATCGTTGATAGGTAGAGGACACATGCCGCTAGATTCGAGATTCTGGAGACTTGGCTCTTCGGGGGATTCGTGATGTGAGGAGTTGGTAAGCTCCGAAGCCCATAGTTGCAAAGTAATGGGAGCCGTGGAACTATGGATCCATGTGGACAAACATCGACCATGAGATTTGAAAGAAGTTAGAAGGTTGTATGTCTAGGGATGATGTTTCTCACTGATGTCATCTAGGGTGACGTGGACCCACAACTAAGGTGCCACATGTCACTGGGATATGGACAATTCACAGACCCCTTATGCCTATTATAGAATAACACGTGTCACCTGATAATGAGGACACATGTCACCCCTAGCCCTCTCCGCGTGTCAGCCTCTAGTTCATGCCCGCCTAGCCAACATGGTCGGTGATGCAATCGAGACTCAAGGAAACTGGTACTTCAGGAGTTCAAAAGATTTGGGGTGTAGTATAGTAGAGGGATGTTCAACGTCAATCGTCAATTGTTGAACGCCGAAACGTTCAACGTCGATCCTTGATTATCGAACACCGAAACATTTAATGTCAATCGTCGATTGTTGAACGTCGAAACGTAGAATGTCGATCGCCAATTGTCGAATGCCGAAATGTAGAACATCGAACACCGATCGTCAAATGACCAAGGCCACGCGGAGATATTTCAGGACTTCGGGGAGTATGTGTGCAATAAGAAAAGGGGTGTTCAACGACAAATGCCAAAGACCCCAAGTAATAATGCCCAGATAACTTCGGAAGGTCGTATCTTGCAAACCAAAGGTCAAATTAGAGCTGGTAACAGTCGTTAGAAAGGTACAAACAAGTAGAAGAGGATGAATACCTCAAAGAAATGATTTGAGATGATTTGAATGAGCAAACATTTGATGCCCCATCCCTAGAAAGGGTATTTAGGGGTCAGGTGTGTTACATTGGCCTCCTTCACTTATTTTATATAAAGGGAGGAGATAACCTTTGTCATTAGTTAGTATTGATGTACTCGATATTCTATGTTTGTCATTGTCTTGGAGAAGTATTATTGGAAGTAACACCCATGGTTTGTGATGTACCCTAGAAGAGAACTCGAGATGAATGCTAGTGCTAGCGATGAGATTAGGTCTTAGCATTTCTATGATGCAAGAGAAGAACACCTATGATTTGTGTGATGTAAACCACATGGATAGCTACATGAGAAGAGGAGACTTGGAGCTTGGTATGATGCTTAGCTTGAAGAATAATTGGAGCTTATGTTGATATAGTCTTTGACAATTCATCATAACATTGTTTAGAGGTCTTAATTCTTGTGTGTGCAAGAAAACAAGACTTTAAGTTTGTGGATGCAAACCCTAGGGTGTATAACAAGCTTGGAAGGATAACACTAGGTTTTGTCTTGGAGGCTTTGTACTTATGTGATGCAAGAAGCATAGGGTTTGAGTAATGCAAACCCTAGAGTAAGACATGAACATTGGAGGAGGAAATGAGAATGAGATCTTATGTGAAACTAGTGGAAGATCAAGAGTGCACTTGTTGGTGTTGGTGTTAGTTTTTTGTTGGGTCTTAGGTGAAGCTAAAAGTAGATTGGTGTGATGTCTTGCTAGGGTCGTGATTGTTAGTTAAGGTTTTTTTTGTTGATGGTGGATGCCCTAACTAGGGTTGGTATACAATTGGAGTGTCATAGCTTGTCATAAGCAAATAGCACATGTTGTACCAGCTTGTGATGAGCTATGTTATGTACTCATATATTTAGTATATTGAAATAATAAATTTACATTTTTAATACAATTATTTGCATTTTAGATTTGAAAATTAGACTTATGGTTCTCATGTTAATGAGTAGTTTCTAGGGCTCTTTGATATGTCTATTGGCTAAGACTCCTCCATAAATAAATATATGTAATGCGGGGCGGCCACTATTTGTCACCTCCACATCTACGCCGCCGAAACACGTGTGGAATAAAAAGGAAACGAAGTCGCACCCGACATTCGCACATGGCCATGCTGCATGCGGTCGACATCACATAATCAACGGACAAGTTATATGCATGAATCACGCTGCCACATCATTTTCTCCACGTCATAATTGAATGACGATACTGCCGCCTCTACTGACCACCGGGTCACAAATCCGGATATGGGAGAGTCCAGCTCGGACTGGGATGGCCCACGCAGGTCACATTTCACAAGTCAAACGAGAGGGAGGTGGAAGTGGGGTTCGTTTTATAAGGTCCCATGGGTGGTGACATTCCCACAGTTGCCGCTTGCAACTTGGAAGATTGACACGTTGACGAAGTGAAATCCACGACATTTATTTTTCTTTAAATAACAACAACTTGCAAGTTTCCACGACATTAAAAATCCTTTTTTCAACTTCTAAATTAAAGCACGTGGAAGTGAAAATAAAATTTATCGAATAATAAATTATTTATTTTTATAATATATATTTTATAATATTTTTTTTTTTTTATGAAAGTTAAGTGAAACTGATAATTTTATTGTGAGAAATAAATAAATATAAATAACTTTTGAATATCAATCATGTACTTAATTTTTTAATTATATTGATTACTGTTTCAAAGATCTAATATTTATATTTTAATTATGTTTTACTTTCAACAACATAATTAGAAACATAGGAAGAAGGTACATGGTCATTTTCCTATTTTAAGACTACTTCGAATACATTTTTTTAATATTATAGGTTTTTTAAACTAAAGTTTGCGTGAACAAAATTAGAATATTATAAATTTGATTTTTATTTGGTTAATATATTTTATATTCATACAAATTTTACTTCTTATACAAATCAAAATTTTAATTTATCTATGATTCGTAATTAAATACTAAAAATCTTATTAAAATAAAATTAAAGGTTAATATATTTTATATTCATACAAATTTTATTTTTTATACAAATGAAAATTTTAATTTATCTATGATTCATAATTAAATACTAAAAATCTTATTAAAATTAAATTAAATAGTATATTTAACATTTTTTAAATAATATGTATGAGATTTTAGGGACTTGTTTCTCGTACTCATTTTTTACTTTTCTGAAGTCATTCTAAGTATTTTATTTCTCCCTTTTACGTTTTATGTTTCAAGTTGTGTGCATTGCATTTTGATTAATAATAAAAATTAATATTAAGTTTAATTTAAAATTTAATTTAATGAAAGAATATATATCTATGAATATTAAATAAAATTGTATTAGTTTTGTGAAATATAACAACTTTTTAAGTGGATAAAAATAGGTATTTTTTCCAGTGAATTGGATTTTGATTAATTATAAATATTGATATTAAGTTAAATTTAAAACTAAATTTAATTAAAGAATATATATCTATGAATATTAGATAAAATTGTATAATTTTTTGTTAAGGACCTCAATTTTTAAGTTGATAAAGTAGGTATTTTTATCATTTTCTATAGGGTTGAAGTCTATGTGATGACATTTGGGTGTGATATAATGTTTATTTTTATGCTAAGCATTATTTTTATCATTTTCAATAGGGTTGAAGTCTATGTCCTGTGATGATTTCAATACGGTTGAAGACTATGTGATGTGATGACATTTGTTTTTGGTGTGATAGAATGTTTATTATTATGTTTGTGTTTATTATTATTATATTGTTTTTTTTTATTTATGTATATAAAAATATTTTATTAAAAGTATTATTTATCATCATTTAATGATATAATGGAGTAATAAAACATTAAACACATGAAAAATGTTTTGGTTATTTATAGAGAATCAATGTCAAATATTGAACTGAACAAAACTTATACTTATTTAGCCTATCGGTTTTATAAAGGGTGAAAGGTGTGTATGTAGTCCTTTGAGATAGTAGGTAGTCCTTTGAGATTGACATAAGCTTCCTATATGATATTAACAAACTAAATTATACCATTTAGCTTATGATATGCACACTTAAAATCAAGAAAAACCTAAAATATTACTTTTTTTTTTTAGTTGAGAAGAAGCACTAGAGTTGTTAAGGCAAATGCATGACCTAACTTGGAAATTATATTCACTTTACATGCATGAAATTCCCCAATGAAAATTTATAAATATGAGGGTACCTATCATGGATTAGCGGAATGTAAGGTTATGTTACATACGTGCATTCAAAATTGAGTCATTTTCTATAATTTTTTCATTCCATCTGTTCGAGGTTAGTATTTCTCATCTTACCCTTCACCATGGAGTGGGTTTCTTCTAACTACTACCAAGTTATTAGAGAAGGTTTTAAAGTGTATATAACCCTCCAAAAAAATATCTTAGAGGCCACTCTCAAAACTTCCTCTAGATGAGATTGTTCTTGTTTATAGTGACATGTTTCCCTTTTTCATTAATACAAAGAATTAAGTCCTATTTCCCCAGTTAAAATATAATTTAAATGGTGTTTTCATATTTATTTATTTGATTGAATGTTAACATGATAACATCTTGAGATGACAACTAGTTACTTGTCATTATGGGCAGGGTCAAAAGCGATTTTTGTGCACCTGGGTCCTCATTTCCATGCTCCACAACAATAGCTAGTTCTCAAATATACACAATTCAAAGGTTTGTTTCACTTTTTTCTTTATAATTTATTTGATTTTGTATATTAAAGAAAAAAATGAATTTGACTTTGATCACATGTGTTTATATTTTTCATTTTCAATCCTCACTAACATGTCCAACCTATTTTATACACTGATATCCAAATAATAGTAGAACAATGACTCCATTGGGGCCACAATCCAGTGTTTCTTCATTTGGTTGGATTTGAGGCTTTCTCAAACCATTCAAGACACCCAATCACTAAACACTATGGAATTTACTTACTAACCACTATGGAGTTTAGTGATGGTTTCCTACACACCTTGTTATCACACCAAAACCCCTTAACTACTTAACTTATTGCAATCCTTAAAAATCTACCACACTAGTGTATAGGATCTAGTTCTTATAATTACACAATTTATGATGAAAATATATGTACAAATCCTTTGTATAACTGTTTTAATGAAATTTTATAATAAATTACATAAACTACAAGAAATTGATAATAATACAACCACATAGCTTATCAAATAATAGATTTGTTTACTCACAACAACCACATTAACACATTTTGTAATAGAAACATTATTAATAGGCTATGCTAAATATATCCTTATCATTCTATATTACACATTAATATCATTAATGTTATTGTTACTAACAACAACCACATTAACACATTTTGTAATAAAAACATTATTAATATAGTAAATATATACTTATCATTAATTTCTTGTTCTTATAAAAATGTAAAAATATCTTTAAATATTAGTTGTAATAAACAAATATGTCAATATTTATTATAAACTTAATAGATTAAGTAATCATTATCATAAACAATTATATTATGCTATAATAAAAATAAAAAATTATTCCCCTCATTTTAAATATATTAACCATTTAGAATTATCCTATTCTAATACTATTAATATATTAACCATTTAGAATTATCCTATTTTAATAATAATACCAGAAGAAATCAAAATTATATAATATAGTATATTAATAATGTAGTATTATCATATTTTAAAATAATAGTAGAAGAAATCAAAATTATGTAATATACCTAATTGTATATAATTAATATGACTTTTAAAAAGTAATGAAATAGTAATAACATAATAAAGAAAATGTTTCATTTAAATTTATATTGTTTATTATGAAATTGACTAGATATGATTATTACATGTTATTATTGAAAATATTTTAATTGATAATTAATTTATGATTAATTACGTATATTATATTGTAATAATAATATAAATAATATTATATTGATAATAATATAAATAATATTATATTGATGTAGATAATAAAAAAGAAAATTTTCTTTAAAATGTTGGTTACACTTGTTATTTGGATGTTAAGTTTGGGGATGTATTATGTCTCAAGAATATTGGAGAAAGATAAAACAAATTCAAAATAATTTTATAACATATAATCTCAAAATTAAAGGAAATATGTCTTATCCCATCCTCCTCTTAGAGGTAAATCTTTCCCCATTGAAAGCATGTCTATGACTAGATACATGATGTATACGAATAATTTAAACAACATGGAAGACAAGAGGCTTCCTAAAATTGCTTCAAACTCCACTTGTAACCACCTTTGACTCAAGTTAGGATAGCATAAAACTTCCTAGTCTTGGTTAAGCCATTAGAGAATCATATAAGAGGCCATTACTATTAAAAATATTATTAAATCAAAATATAAAGAGAAAATGTGGTGTGATAAACAATCACATGAGAAAACAAAATTAAGGTATTATAAGAAGGTAATCAACCCTAATCTAGAAGATCAAATTTGTTTCTCTTTTTTGACAAGTGTAAAGAAAAAAATAAACATTGTTAAGATAAGAACAAATTCTAGTGAGCTCCATAGTGAAATTAGGGGTTGGTCAATTCCTAAAATGCCTTGGGATGAAAGAGTGTGTCACCTTTGTAACACTAAGAGGGTTGTAGATGAAAAACAATTTCTCTTAGATTGTCCATCCTATACCTAGATTAAATCTCAATTTCAAACCTAAACAAAATTATAAAAAATTGCAAGTAATCCCTTACCCTTCCAATTCAATTAATTCAATCTCAATGAACTTTAATCATCATATATATATATATGATTAATTATATATAACTATATATAATATATCAAAAATAATAAATTTTTTAATAATAAAATATTTTGAGTATTAAATTTTTAATAATAATTTAATATAATGTATTAGATATAAAAAAATTAATAATTATTATAATGAAATTTAAATTATTATACATTTATTATATTATTAATATCATTATAATGATATTATACAATTTAATTTGTAATATTTATTATAAATTATGTATTATTTATAATGATATTATACAATTTAATTTGTAATATTTATTATAAATTATGTATTATTTATACTTAAAACAATAAAGTTTAAAATATATTTTTGTTAGAAATAAATTTAAAAAAATTATCCTTAAATTAAATAATTATAATTAACTTTTTCATGTCAATCGTGAACCTAGTTTTAAATTATATTACTCAGCCTTTTAAATGCTGGTTGGTTGTACGTCGTGTTTAGATTTGTTCTAATTATATTACACACCTTTTGAAATGCTCTTGGATTTACATTATATTTAGATTTGATGTCTATATTTTAATTTTAGTTTTCCTTTAACAACACAATCATAAAAACATCATATATTATAATTCTGGTTTATTTGAAGCAATACAATTAAAAAAACATCATGGTGATTTGCTTAGCTAGAATATATGTCTTATATATATATAATAATAATGACAATAATAAATTTAATTTATATTTTATATGGTATTGTAATTATAATATTTTTAAAGAAATATGTACAACAAATTTAAAAGTATTTTATGATATATAATCTTAAAATAAATGTAAGAAATTTTATCCTATTTTTTTTATAAAGTTAAATATCTTTCTCATTGAGAACATGGTTATTGTTAGGTACGTAATGTATAAGAACAAGATACACAACATGGAAGACAAAAGGATTCTTAATATTTTCCCAAACTCTAGTCAAAACCACATGTTTTTCAAGTAAAGATGGCATAAAGATGCCAAGTCTTTGCTAAATAATCAGGGAATCAAGAATACTCTCCCATTTTTCTCCTTTTGAATTGGTAATCACCCATTTTTCATGGAGTATTCTCTCTCCGACCTTTTTAGGAGAGAGAAAAATGGCCGCAAGGAGGATCACTTAGCTAGATGAGGAATAAAATAATGGAACAAATGGCCACAAAGGTGTGAAGACTTAGTCAAAATAGGTGGAGCATTCTCTTTGAGAGGACAAAGATGGTTGAATAGTCCTAATGTGGACAATGGTAGTTGTGTCTCTTTGTAGAAGATATATTAAAATAATGCATGATAAAGCAGTGGTGAAAACATTCTCTTGAAACTTATAGAATCCCACTAACTGAGATTGGTTGTGTTCACACTTATGGTATGGCCAACTAGTTCAATTTTACATCAAATATTCTCTCGAAGTATGAACACGATTACAAGGAAAGGGGATGCCCCTCATACATTTGCTAGTAAATCATTATACAATGAGAAGTAATGCTCCAAATTATGTTGAATGTGCAGGAATGTTGATGTATATCTTTTGTTGATAATGAGGCATCCATGTAGTCATCCATGTTAACTGACACAGATCCCAATGCATGGTACCAAACCTATGATGACACATCCATCCTCAACTAGTTTTTAGGTACTAACATAGATAAGATTATTTATCACAAATAATCTAAGCAAATGTTACCATTTTACCTGAAATAAACTATGGGGAACAACCTTACCCCCTTTTCATGTGTCTATGAGCTAGTACATAAGGTATTTCATAAGTCCTCTTAGTTAGAATAAGTAAATGATGTAAATTTACAGAATGGGGATAAAGGGGAAACCAATAGAAGAACTTTTCAAAGTCATTTCATGACAAATTTTGGTCCAAATCTTGCTCAACTAGATGAATAGACTTTGGTTAGGAGTGCTTCATTTATCAGGATAATTTTTTTATGAGGGGGAGTCTTTACTACTTCGATCTACATACACTTCCCCTTTCTTTTATTTTGATTAATCATTATTTTTTCTAATTCGATTTTTGTTTTAGATAAGGATTTTTCTCTTAGGACTTTGAGGGGGGTGGGGGTGGGGGTGGGGGAGATCTTAGTGAAGTAGTTGTACTTTTATTTTCTTTTCTCACAACCTATTTAGCCTTTATTTGGACCTATTTCATTAAGGTTCACACTCTTTTTTCTTTCTTTTCCTCCTTTCTGATCCATTTTTTTACGACATTTGATAAGTTTTCCATAAGTCAAAGGATATTAATTTCATGGATGAATTGAAATGAAAGGGGAAAATGATGAAAAGAGTTAAGTATGGAGGTGGTGTGACTATGCTACCCACCTTGATTTCTTAGTAGTTGTTGGTGTGATTAATTGTCTAATTAAATCATCCAATACATTCAATTGTCAACCTGGGGTAAGTCTTTTATTAAAAGGTTTTTGTGCAATGTTTTTGCGGACAAAGACCTCTCCTAACACTTTCTAATGAATGAAATCCACTAATCATGCATTCTCTACACAACTACTTTGAACAAATCGAATCCTTATATCAAATTAAGCTGCAACCAAGTAAGATGCTCAAAGGAAATTCATAATAATCAATCAAACTTCTTTAAAACTAACTGCTAATCACTCACTCCTTACTACTAATTAAATCACAAAACAAACTGTTGAAAAGAAAAGAACACATCTGTCAACAATCTTCTTCTGTACAGTAAACACACCCTCACTACAGTTAATCAGAACACACTCTTATAGAATTGGAATTGAAATTATTGTTTCATTCAAATGAAAACTCACACGTACAGAATTGGAATAAAGCACTTGCTGAAATTGAATTGAGAACACATTCATGCAGAATTGAAATGAACACTTGATGCAATAAAACATGACAATTGTTGGAATAAATTAAAACACGCTTTCGCAGAAATGAATTGAACTCTTTCCTGAACAAAACAAAAAATCACTCGTACTGAATTGAAGTGAAACACACCAGTAGAAAACTGACTGTAACAAATATAATTGAAAAAATTCATTCACATCAATCATCTCCACTAGGAATTGATCTAAGGAAAATAATAACAAGATGATCTAGTTATGCTAATATAACTAATAATAAAGGAACAACAACCCTGCTAAAGAGGATGACCCTTTCTCCTTAGCAGGGGAAAAAGACTACATAAACTACAATTTTAAGCACTCGTACAATGATACCAGAACTTGCCAGATATTTATTATTCAATCAAGAGGTGCAGATGCAATTGTTCTTACACATGAAGTCCATCGTCTATCCTCTATTCTCCAAAAATTGGCCTAACTTGGAGAAAAGATACTCTCTCCTTTTAAAATTTCCCTTTCCTCTTCTAATATCGGAAATATTACAATTATGAACATACTTGAGAATATATTGATTCTCAAGTTGTTGGATGTTGTTTTAATTAAGAAGATACAGAGTATACAAAATCTTCCTGTAACTAATTACAACTTATGTAAATGATTTTTATAGAAAAAGTTGGTCGAACTATCCTGTTATCTGGGTGAACATCCCGTGTTCAAAACATACAATAGTTGTGAATTTAAGGTAAGCCACATCATGAGATACAACATTACTTGACATACGGGTCCACAGGTCAATGGTCTAGTCATCATCATGTAGTGATCCTTTTTCAGTAACATCATTCCATAATAGTGGTGTTTGTGTATCAAGTCTCTGAGTAGAAATAGCTTGGAGTAGCATCACATCAGATTAGAAGCACCTTGGAGTAATGACACATTGGAGTAGCAACATCTGATTGATCTGCAAGATTATTTATCAATTAATCAATAATTACCCAACACAAACATCGCCCTTCCCTAAATGAAGGAAAATCATAAAGAATCAAGGCATCAAATGGATTAACATACTAGTTGGAAAAAGATAATTCTTGGACCATGGAAATTATGGGAAAGGTGCGAATAGAAAGGAAAAATGTATGAGATGAGTAACAAAATGATGGAAACAAAGTTTCATTCCCATGACTCAACATTTCCCCCAGACTGAAGCAACTGCATGTCCTCATTCATCCCATCAGTCTAATTCCTCAACCAACTCTTGTATATGCAGTGTAGTAAGGTTGTATGCCCTAGAAGTATCCTCCTTAACGCCTCTGTACCCATTACTCATAAGAACATCCATACAATAATATTTCTTATACTAAACCTGATATTGCTACTAGTATTGTCTTATAGGGAGCCATATAAGAGAGAATATGTACCTGAGGCCAAGCCACCTGGATCCACACTTTGTCATGCACTCCATATATTATTCACTCTCTGTAAAGCATGGCCAAATTTTGGGTACCCATATGGATCTCTTCTTCTCAACATCTCATCAGAGGTTTCTCATCTCATTCGACTACCATCTAGGGAATCCTTCAACTACATATTAATACATTTGGGGAAGATATCCATAATAAGTAGTTGAGGCTCAATCAGAGTAGCAACTCGCTCATCTTCACTCAGAAATTGATTATGTCCTTTGATTATGTTGGAATCAAGGGTAGGTTCCCCCCTAACACACAACAACTTCTCGGCTTGAGTTGCCCTGATGGCCTAATGGGTTTCCTTCCATTTTTCTTGGTTTCTAACAAATGAAGTGAAGGACCTCAACTAAATATCTCCAACATAATGAGATAAATTAAATTTCCTTTCCCCAAATAGAACACATTCATGTAAGTAAATATCACAGAGAAGGTGTTGGTCCGCGAGACTTCTCTCAGAGAAGGTATTTAACAAGGAAATGGTGGTATCAAAACTACACGTAATGTCTTCTTTTATGACCATTAATTGAAACAAGAGGAATTTCTCCTGTAGAAATAGTGGATACGCATGAGATGGGTTTCTGCAACTTACCAGTTCTCGTGCTAGGTTGCGAACTTTCATATTTGTGTCTTCCAGAGTTTTAACTTGTTCTTATAATTCTTTCAACCTCTACCTTATTCCCCTCATCTTCTCTTTTCTATTCTCCTGGAATGCTAATTCTTCTTCCCATCTTTCTCTTAAATCCCGAATAACTTTTCTATGTTCTTGAGTAGAAATCACCCCTTCTTGGAGTGAGGGATGATTTTAAGGATGGAAATTTATTTTAAAATGTAGAAACCTTGGTGAACATTATTAATCCTTCATATGCCAACTATAAATGTTTGGCGATATTTTTGTACAAATATTCAAATTTCTAAGGATTTTATATAGTTTGTATTAAATTTCGGCGATTTTTAAGTTAAAATATTTTTATTCTATAGAATTTGGGTGAATCATTTTTAGAATAGAGAATCTTTTTTTGGGAAAAACCATGGAAAATTAGCCCATGAGAGAAATTTAGCCCCTAAAATCATCTCTTCTTGGAGTGATGTGGCCAGTTGTTTCCACTTATGGAATTCGACAATAAATATGTCAATATTGGGGGTTGTCGTTATACTCTTTTCCTTCTCAAATTGGGTTTCCTCATCTCCATGCATTGCTAGTTCTTGTGTAGTAGCAGCCTCTGTGACATGAATGTCCATATTCCACAGAGAAGGTTCAATTGTTTCCTTTTTATCCCGAGTAACACCCCCATTAGTGACAAGGAAATGCTCTTTCATTATTGCATCCAAGGATGCGTTTATTGTGTAAAAATAACGTCTTGGATGGGTTCTTCTTGGTGATTTTGGTTAGCTTCAACATCCCCTCTATCTTCCTCAATACATTTTGTTTGTGTGCCAACTGAATTAAAATTAGATAGAGGTACATCAATTGATGTGCACCCTACTTGACTAAAGATTTCTCCACATGATCAATACAGGTGTGCCTTGCACTTGTCTATCCCTGGTATCATGGTTTTAGGTTCACCTGAGTTTTCTAACTATTGAGCAGCTTCACCCAGGGTTCCCAAACCTAGAGAAGTTGCACCCTCTTGAAATTTTCCTTTTAATACCCTGAGTTGTTTCTCAAGCCTAGATTTTGCTTCCTTTAATTAATTTACTTGCTCACACAGGAACATAGCCTTAACTCACTTAGAGCTGGTGCTTCTTTCTCTTACATTTTTTTCCCTCTCAGTAGGTTCTTTTGGGAACTCAACATCTATCCCTGGTTGAGTTGGTGTTGCTGATGAAGAAGACATGGTTCTTCTTGCATTTGTTTTCCCCTTGTTTATGATAGTTTGTTCTTCAACGGGTTATTTTGGGCACTCGACGGTGTTTGATGGTTGGACTGGTGTTTTTTTTGAAGAAGACCTCAGTTTCCTTGGATTTAATTTTTCTTTCTTTGTGGTAATTGTTTCTCCAATAGGTTATTTTGGGCACTCAGTCCTAATAAACGAATCAAATGGTTGGGCTGGTGTTGTTGATAAAGAAGACCTGATTCTTCTTTTAGGGGTGTCATCATTGATCACTTGAAGTGATCTTCTTTTCCTTTTCTTTTGTTGAGAGTGTTCTTCTATGACTGGGCAGTGTTTGTATATTTCGGCACAAGGGACTTCTTATATAATTTCCACTTCGTCAATAGATGGTGTTGGAGAAACATGTTTCTTAGTGGAGGGGTTATCTTGAATTTCGGCCCCATCAACCTTTTCTTCCTCTCCAAGGTCTTCTTGGTCAATTTATTTGTCTCCTACACTTGGATATTTTTCTGTATCACCCCCTTCATTCTCTATGTCGGCTACTTTGTCTTCCTATTCTATTTCAATGTCGCCCCCTTCATTCTCTGCGTTGGTTATTCTATATTCTTTCTTTTTTTTGTCCTCATGGATTCATTTTCTCCCATGGTCATATCATCATAAATCCCCTCTATTTCCCCTTGTTCCTCGTTCTTGGACTTTCCATCCTCAGGAATGTTTTTTCCATTAATGAATTCAAGCTCATGGTTAGCTTTCGTTTCTAATTCCTCTTCTTCTGTCACTCTTTCTATTTCCTCTCTTATTTCTATTTCCAAACCCTATGTTTCTGTGTGACCAATGAGCTCATGCCATGTAGAATTACTTTGCCTCAATGCATGGATAACCAATAATTTAATTAACCCATGATTTGTAATGCATGTATGCGGTTTTTTGGAATGAGGAATATAACCTACCATATATTTCAGAGACTCTAACAAACAATATGGGATATTGAGAAGTTGTTCGTGATGGAGGTGGGACAATAACATAAAATGGTAGTTATAAATAACTGTAAATTTTCCTTCACATGTAATGTATCCCTGAATGAAATATGCTACATCTTTCTAAGGAAAAGGGGTAGAGATTATGTTGACTCCCTTACCCTTGTTTCTAATCAGTTCTTCTCCTCTCATAAAATTTATCCTAGCTGTTGGGATGAACGCCTTCTTGCTAAACCAAATTACTCCAGTCCTTGGTAGCCCTATTACTTCTACAATTGTTCCCTCTGTTACCTCAATATGAAATTCGTGGATTGATGAACTTGTTTCATCTAAGTTTTGGGTGAATGCCAAGGAAACATCATTTTCAAATCTCTACAATCTCTCAGAGAAGGTCACCCACCCTATTTTTTCAAGGATTTGGTATGCCTCTGGATATCTGCACAATAATTCGACTAATTTGGGTTCATGGCGAACAATCAAACCTTCCATTGTAGATAATTAGGTGATGCATAGTGGACTTCAAAAATGTAAGTTGTAGTTTTGGACATGCAGTTGGACACTGTAACAACCCAAACTGATTAATTTTTATCATATTTTTTAATTTTAATTTAATTAATTATTAAAATATATTAATAAGTCTTTTATTATTTTATTATTAAAATGTGGGTGAAGTAATTAATGGGGAGATAAGGTTGTTGGGAATTAATGGGGAGATATGTTTGTTGGAAATTAATGGGGGGGATTTGAGACAGGAGGATAAGAAAGAAGGGGAGGACTTGGAAGAGACATCTTATTTCTGTTTGAGGATTTCTAAATTTCAAAGGGGAGAGGAGGAGGGGGAAATTTGAGAAATGGTTTTTGGGAATCTCTCATGGGGCACTGGTTTTGCTGGGAATTTTGGGCTCGGGGGATAGGAAACTGCAAGGATTCCTAGAGCTAGGGAGTCAGAGAGGCTGTTCCTAGCTGGCTGGGAGGTTAATATCCAGTTTGGGTACGAACAAGAACAAGATTAAACAGAAAAGGGACTAGATAACCAGCCTGAAGGTGGGCATATGTATTAAAATTTTGTTTTCATTATTCTGTTGTTACTACTGATATTGTTATGCTGTTATCATTAATATCCTACTATGTTGTTGTTATTATGCTATTGTTGTTGTTCTCATTACGTTGTTGTATAAGGAAACAATGAAAGAAATTATAAACTAAATTCAGTAGGATATTTTAGAAAACATTTATTTATTTTAAGTCCTAAAAAAAAAAAAGGCCCTACATATGGTATCAGAGCCCACTTTCAAAACTAAAACCTGGGCTTGACCACTCACAGCACTAAGATTTTTTATTTTTCATCTACAATCCAATTTGGGTTACAAATTGGTTTAGTGCAATGCTAACAATATCGTAGAAATGCATCTGAATGAAGTATTGGTAATATGGATCCACAGTAAACAACCAAGAAAGGTTGAAATTTGGGTTTGTTACACAGGCTACAACCATCTCCTCAGTAGTAACATATACTAGACTTGGATCAATTTCACTAGTAACTTCTCCTATGTACACAACAGTGTTGGCAGAGATGCTGAAGTTTTTGGCAAATGATTTCATTGCTAAGAAGCTTATATCAGGATTCCAATATCTCCCAAGGGTGTCATTATCAGGGGTAATCAAGGGTCCTCCCATATTAAGTCTATAAATTGTTTCAAAAGCATGCTCAGATAGACCACTGTAAGGACTAGAACGGGGCACAGATTGAGCTTTGTCTGAAACAAGACTGTCTGACACGACACAGAAACAACTTCAATGGAATTTAAAAAAAAACAAAAAAACTAAGGAATTACTAGAAGGAAAGGTTCAAGACCAATGTGTCTTCAGTTACATTGATGAGATATCCCTTCGTCACATGTGAAGTATTCTGGAGTTGGAAATTGTACAGTAGACCAAATTCTTGGGTGGCTATTGAAAATATGGCACTCGTAAGGTTGTACTCTTGATAAGAGAATGGAAAGAAATGTAAACATACCTAGTGTCTGCCCCGGTGCTGAATACTAAAGTTATAGGATGACTACTGAGTAAATACTCGAGTTGTCAAATAGATGCTAGAAAGAACCTGTAGATTAGAACTTGTGGTGTTCGCAAAGATTTCTTCATTTGCAACAATAGACAAATTTGAGGAAGGGGTATCCGCACTGGAGATCCTTCCACCCACCATGATGTTTCTATTTGATCTACAGTCTATTATAAGGTAGTTATTCTGCAGAGTAAAAGCACCATCAGATTTTGACTGATAAATTGACAATAACAACAACACACAAATTCACACAGTGACTTCCATTTCCTTCGCTTCATTGCAATTTTGATCCCCAAGAGAAACTAGGAAATGGGCAAGATTTTCATGCCAATATGATGCATGAATATAGTGAAACTCCAAACAAACTGTAATTGAAAATAGGGCTTCCAAAAATTTCATCTGACAGTAAACAACCATTACAGGGCTCTAAGGAAGGTGTTCATGTTTCTGTCTGCAATAATGACTACCTTTCTTCATTCTGGACAAACAAATCAGGGACAAAAATATCTGAAGGAATTCGTACAAAAATTCTATCAACTTCTGTCTTATCTAAATTTTATGTCAAGGAATCCTTGAATGACAATAGAAGTGTAGTAGCTATATAACTTAAATATCATTCCAATGACCTGATGTCTGAGATGAGAAATCGAAAGCTTGAAAGAGAACCATGTCATTTGTGTGTTAAGGGGAATTGCAAGGCATTTGGTACTTCCAGTACACATGGATCTAAACTAAATCTTCATCGCAACATGGAGTTGAATGATGTAAAAGTGCAAAACAACATTAACTTATGGAAATGGCTTGGATATACTCCACGGGTAGTAGACAAAATTGAGAATCTTCACATTTTCAAATAAATATTGGAAATAATGGAACATGAACATTCACAAGGAATGCTTTTAGGAAATATTTTCCCTTCTCGTTTCATACTCTCATCATTAAATCGAGTCGAATTTCTTGAGTCTTTGGCAAGTCAGGTGAATTTCAAATTCTCCAAAAATACAATTTGCCCTTCTTCTAACCCCATAGATCACTCATCGAAGCTCTATCAAAATAGAAAGTGTTCCAGACATTATTTCTCAACAGAAGTCGTCCAAATCCATGGTCATGGTGATAGATGTGAATTACCGAGTCAATCTGTAAAGACTTCTACCACAAAAAACCCGCACTTTGAACATCGCCATATTGGAGTGGATGCTAGTTTTCGAAGGAAAGGTTCATGATCTTCTTTTAGAACTTCCTCTGTAGATCAGAATATTGGGAAATCTTGTGAATGATACTTTATAGATCCTATCACGAAAGGTACTGAGGATGGAAAATTAATTTCAAAGAATGCACACAATCTAGGATATGAACTCACTGATGGTGGATAGGTTAGGGAACCCAAGTGGCCAACAATGTCAAAGTAGGATGATAGTATCAAGTGGAAACAATCATCATTCAATAGAAGATTTATTGTTGTTGGAGGAGAACTGGTATACCGGTCCCAAATAGCTTAATGGCGGGTCAAGCTCATTCTCATCTCTGATCCGGATTATTTTCGGCACGAAATGAGAGCAGAGATATAATAAAGAAGTGCACAGAGATATCGCGTATATCCAGTAATATAACAGAAATATATCAGAGATGCAACCATAAACACAAAGATACAGTAATACACGATTTCTATTAATGAAAGAAATGTACAGAGACTGTAAAAATACAGAGTGAAAGACTCGCTAGAATGGTGGTAGCTTATCTCTGAGAAGAGATGTGACGGCTACTCGCATTTGCAAGAAGATGGTTACAATGAGGCTCTAGAGGCCTTTTTTTACAATAATCGGGAATGCCAAAAGTCCTAGACATCCAAAAACCTAACCCTAGGAGATGAAGTGCCAAAAGTCATGTCGGCCCCGTTTGGGTAAGTTGGTGCATCAACTTCCCGGGGTCGTAACTTTTGCATACGATCTCCGTTTTAGGCGTGTGATAGATCGTTGGAAAGGTATCATCGAGGAGATTCATTTTGGGGGCTCAATAATGCCTTTGGATATCATTGAGAACCTTTATCTTGAAAAACCTTCATTTGGACCCTCAAAATGGCCCCGGAAGTTAAAACCTGCTAAAAATAGTAAATTGCCAAAATGGCCAGAAAATTGTTTTGAGCCATTTGGAAAAGGTGGGTGGCCCCCGATATCGACCTGGATCAATTCTCCCTCCTTAGGAAGCAATGGTCTCCATTGCGTTGAGTACCCGGGGGAGAGAGAAAAACATTTGTTGAATCTGCATCTTGGTGAGCTGCTTGTCTTGCTGGAGAAGTCACGCTTCTCAGTTTGTGGAAATCTGTCACGAACCTGTGGCTGAAAGGTTTGGACATTTTTAACCAGTCTGGCTATTTTAGATGACTGTGTGCAGAAGGAATCTTTGTTCTTTGTTGCAACCTTGTCGACCTGCTTCTGTTGGATAGAAGGTGCTTTGGCCGAAGCTGTGGTGGCTGCAGTATCCTTCTGTTCACCCTTTGAACAGATTGTGGAGAAGATGAATTTT